>CM040931.1:4792795-4815295 GCA_023029165.1 Gobiocypris rarus | reverse complement strand
AGGAGCACGACAGGCGAAGTAGACAGCCGTTTTGTGCCTCATATTTCATTTAGCAAGTTTGTGAATTTTTTGGAGTCGTTCCGGACCCCACAGGCGAAAAGGCGAGACGCGACTTGGACTCTGGCGATCCGTTCTAATTGGGGATGAAATTCATTAGAGAAGACACCCATTTAAGACCTTTAAGTTTTCCACACATTTTAAAGGTATGAGAATGGATTAATGGCTTATAGCCAATACTGAAATTTATTGCCTCTTTGAAATTTGTCCTGCCTGTCTAACGGGTGTCACAGGAAGCACTTATAAAAATGAACAAATAAATACAGATTCCTCAAGCGTAGAATGAAATCAAGCAGGTGATGGTTTATGCATCCTTTTTATATTTTTTATAGCCTAATGAAATTTGAAATGATCTCTCTTTTTTTGTGCATTGTGAACATATTTACTCTCTGTTTGCATTCTCACACTTTGAATGTGTGTTTTTCTCTTTTGGAATAAGATATGAAGTGATGCTCGGATCATCCTCTCACTTTTGAATAGAGGAGAAATCAATTGTCTCCTTCCCCTTTATGGAAAGCATTTTGTTCTTTTAATTGAATGCTGCCTTTTTTTCTTGTGTTGGGCCTAAGACTCCTCTGAAGTCTAACAGCCTTCTCTCTCCATTGTCAGAGAAACTGCTCCTAAAAGGGAAAGAAAGAAAGAAAAGAGCAGAGGAAAAAAGATCTCTGTTATTTTCGGTCTTGAGATTCAGTGCACAGGCTATTCAGGCCAGTTGATGAACTCCTTCAAAAAGTTTATTAAGGGTATGAAAACAATGCGGACTAAAGCTTTTGGGCTTGCGGGCAGACAGTTTATAAACTAGCGGCCATTGTGCCTCGAAGGCAGATGCATGAATACTTTTGAATGGGGGCTTCAAACTGACACGATGGGGCTGGACAGCAGCCTGTTTGGTGAAGAGGGCTTGTGGAAGAGACGGGCTCAGTGTGTTGTCTGCATTAATGTACATCTGTAGGGACGGGGTGAATCCCCACACGGAGATGGAAGCCACCAAGAGCTGTTTTTCAATGTTGTGCTGTGAAGATTATTTCAGTGTGAGTGAAGTCAGCTGTCCTAAACGTCGAAGATGTTTTCTGATGGTTACATTTGTTGTACTGATCAATTTTGGTACATTTTGGTACAAACCCAAATAAGATGAGGTAATTGGTTACAGAACTTGATTTTGTACTCATACATTTTAATTGCTCTTAATTATTTGAGTAAGCTAATTCATCTATTTAACTTAAAATGATCATGTTACCTCGACTTAAATATGTTGGCTTGCTTTAACTTGCTAATTCAGTAAATGCTAACACTTGCTGAATACAGCAATATAAAACATTTAGCGTATATCTGTTCTCAAACTAAGCTTACTCTCGACTCGTCACCATGATGGTTACACTACAAAAACTAAACTAGCATTACAAACTAAATCTCTATCTTAAAATTAATTTAGCACCAAAAACATGATATAACCCATCATTTTAGCTTTACTCTCACTTTTGAGTGTCATGGCAAAGCATGCTGGGAAATAGAAATCCCAGCCCAGTTTCAGTTCTATTTAAGTAAGTCTAAATTAAAAGAAAGTTCATAAAACTCAAAACAATTAAACAATTCAGATTACTTAAAATGTATCAGTTTTGAGAACTCAAAAGAAAGTTCAAAACACTCATAAAAAGTTAAGATGGTTTTTAAAAACTATTTTGTTTAATTTGAGTTGACTCTACTCAAACCAATTAATTATTTGAAGCGTTAGGGTTTACAGTCTTATGATGCATAAATGTTTATGTCATCATGGTGACAATACAAAGAAAGTTATACATGAGGTGGGTAACAAAACACTACTGAAAATGCACACAATTTTTTTTAGTACAATCAGAAGTAATTTCAACTTAAATTACATTAAGCTGACTTAAAAAATGAGATGAATCTTGTATAACATAAAAAAGTTGAAAATTGCTTAACTTATTTTCTTTGAGTTAAAGCAATGTAAAAACAAATGTTGTCAACTTATTGATAATATATTTTCTACAGTTGAGATGTTCCAAAGAGCATCTTGCACTTTATTAGAAGCCACGTTACTAAATATGCTTATCTGATTAAAGACATATAAATAGCGCACAATGTTAAATGTACTTTATTTCACTTAACCCCCCCCCCTCTCAAAATTCTAAAACTCCTAGTGCATTTCTAGGTTTAAATATTCACAATCTGTATATTGATGACAAATAACTGTTTAGTCACATTTAGTGATATCATCAGGTTTGCAACCCCACATCCAACTTTTCTTCCCCTGTCTTCTTTCTTTACCCGACTGTAGTAAAGCGTGTGGTTGCTGACCATAAAGCACTGGTAATCTTCCTGAAGAGACCCAGTTTAGAGATGATCTGCATCAGGCTGCAGTGGAGCACAAACAGCCCTCGCTCTGCTCCGCTCTGGCAGGTGTCAACATTAGCAACACAATTGGCTCTCGGAGCCTCACCGCAGAGAGGCGGCTAACTTTAACTGTGTGAGATGCCATGAAAAGAGGACCGTGAAGAGGTTACGGAGGGGAGGAGGGAGATTATGCTTTGAGACAGCTATTAGTGGGGATGAGGCTTTTCTAAACAAACAGCGGAGAGAAAGAAACCCGAGAACAGATCAATAATGTGTTAGTTTTCTAGGCTAAGCCATGATGGATTTTTCTTTTTTATTATTATTATTATTTTTTTTTCTGTTCTTACCGATATTATATATATTGGCAATCCAATTTGGGCGCAAATCATATTTGATATATTCAGCTGATTATTGACACTTGTAGGGCGAATACATTTGTTTTTTTAGAGTTTTTTAGAAAACATTCTTAGTTAACTTTGTTTCCCTCAAATATACGCAAAGAAGTTCATTGTTGACATAGAGTAAGAGTGCTATAAAAAATTTGTGAATAATTCTTGAGAACAAACGTGATGATAAATTAGTTCATACTATTTCTGTAACACTTTAGTTTAGTGTCCAATACTCACTATTAACTAGTTATTAGCATGCATTTTACTAGAATATTGGCTGTTTATTAGCACTTATAAAGCACATATTAATGCCTTATTCAAATTCTACATCCCTTAATCCGACCAATACCTAAACTTATCAACTACCTTACCAATTAATAAGCAGTAAATAGGAGTTTATTGAGGCAAAAGTCATAGTTAATAGTTAATAGTGAGATATGGACCCTAATCTAAAGTGTGAAAAACAACTGACATATTAAAAGAGATCTCATATTGTTCTTATTCCTATTGTGTATTCACCCACTGCAATGGCTTTTTCGTACAGTGGAGGACTTTTTGAAAACTTTAAGGTTGGACAAATTCTGTAATCATAGGGGTAATCGGTCTCGGTCGGTGTCAAGAGAGTGTTCTTTCATTTTACAAAGGTTTTACTCAAAGGCGAGAGGAGATATTGGTAAAGGAATGAGTTGACATCAGGGTTGAATTCTCATGTAAGTGCTTGTGTTGACAAGGCTTCCAAAAGCCATTTATCTATCTTTCTATCTATCCATGCTCGTCTGGTCGATCTTGACCGTGCCATTGGAAAGGACAAGAGTGCTCCGCGCTCTATAGTAGTTCCCATGGGGTTTTCACTCAGTGTTATTTCTAGAGAGAAGGCAATTTTGCTTTAATTGGTTGTTTTAGACTCCTTTCTTGTCAGGATAGCTCTCCAAAAACAAATAGAAAGGAAAAGTGTCTCTTGTTTTCTCCAGGGTTTTATGTGAAGCACATTGTGAGGATTTTGATCGAATTGTCTGGCTTAAAAAAAAAAACTGCTTCTTTTGGATATAATGATACTGAACGCAGAGCTACAGTATAAATATTCATCACAACAGATAAAACACAACGCGTGATAGGCTTTGTTTTCACATGATTAGAAAAAGAGACTTTTCTCTTTTTGTAATTTTATGTCATTTTCAAAACTTGACTCATTGCATCAAATTTCAATGCACTAAAAGCCTTGGTGCATTGTTAAAACAGAGAAAGTTTGGTCCATTTTACTCATGCTAGATAGCAGAATTAGAGTAAATAAAACGATCAGTGTTATTTTCACTGTTCTATGAAACTAGAGCATCTAAAGATCTCTTCACCCATCCTCCATCCATCAACATCAGATCACTTTTACCCTTATAAACAAAGCAGCATATTTAAATATTAGGCTTTGTTTTGATTGGATCTGGTGTCTCTTAAGATCTGTGTGGTCTATTATATTTGTGGTGTATTTATATTTAACCACTGCTTGTGAAAACATTCGGCGCGTTGTTTTTTTGACTGATATATCAGAGGGGATTCGCTTGAAATGCATGCCATGTTCAGTGACAGACATAACAGTGGGGGGGTAGGGATTCTGTGTTAAAGAGTTTCTGTTTTCTTCACTACCCATGTTAGAAGAAAACACAGGATCATAATAGCTAAATGTCTAAAAATTTTCTAACCCCCCCCCGGCGTTTCTCCCCGTCTGCCATAGATGTCAAAGTTTTTGACAGTTGGCACAGACACCGGCGGATTATTGTCATCCCCCGTTACAGCAAGGCGTGTTAGAAAGTACAGCAAGCATTCTCTCTAATTTTATTACAATGGAGAAAATGCCCCACATAATGTGCAACACTAATTAAGTTTGGAGCCGTGTGCCCAGTCGCAGAGCTGATGAATTAGAGCCATTCACACCATGCTCGACTGCTTTAAAATCACCATTAGCCCATGCTACTTACGGCCATAACATCGCCCATTTTATGCTTTTGACCTGCTTTGCAAATGGATCCTTCATTATTTTCATGTAACGTGTGGCCGCTCATTTTTAAGGCTGTGCAGAAAGACAATAAACACATTCCTAGAGTGTTGCAAATCAGAAATGTGTTTCTTCTTTCCACCAAGTTAAAAAATACGCAAGCGTCGACCGGTGAGCTTAGAGACGGTGAGCGGCGAAGAGGAGCAATCCTTCTAACTTCAAAGGAAAAAGCCAAGCCTTCCATTTTTAACTAATGGGTTTATTTAAGGCGTCCCCTGTCGGACCCTCCCTAGGGGAATGTACACTCTCATTTTGAAATGCCCTTACCGTCTAAAGACACAATATGGAGCGCTGATCTCTGACTTTACCATCAGCTGCTGTGACTGTTCGCTGATGTAAACTCAAAAAACAGGAAATATTAAAGACCTCCTTATGTCCTGAAGAATGTCTTGGGAATTTCATGTGGTATATCCGCTGAATCAAAGCGGAAAAATAACTTTATAGCGAGGGATTGATGTTTGAAAGCATATTCCCCCCAAAGTTTTTCATCATTAGTATTGGACAGGAGTGAGAAAAATGTGAGACCTTTGCTGTAGTCTCCTGCTTCTCAGATGTTTTAAGTATGAAATCAAATACGAAAGATCTCAATATGAACATTTCTCATTAAATTCGTCTGCTATGCACGAGACACCATAGGCAAAACCACTGGGGTTTTTTCATGCACTGTGACATGTTGTGGAAGCCTAGAATCTCAAATTTGACCAAAGAAAACATCCAAAATAAACACTTAAAGCGATAGTTCAACCAAAAATGAAATTTGGGGGTCCATCAACTGAAACTCATAGAGGTTTGGAACAACTTAAGGGTGAGTAAACGATGACAGAATTAAACAATTTTGGGTGAACAATCCCTTTAAGTGTTTATATCTATTTGCGTCAGTAGATTTAAAACACTTTACATATCTTTAAAGGAAGTCAGAAATCTCCACTTCACTTTACATGCACCAAACCTTAGTTTTATTCCTATCTATATTCTAAAGGTTTTTACAGAGGGGTTTGTTCATATAACATTTTATGGTAACACTTTAGTTTAGGGCCCAATTCTCATTATTAACTAGTTGCTTATTAGCATGCATATTACTAGGATATTGTCTGTTTTTTAGCACTTATAAAGCAAATATTAATGCCTTATTCTTCATGATCATATTATATATCCCTTAATCCCAATACCCAAATTTAACAACTACCTTACTAAGTATGAATAAACAGTATTTAGGAGTTTACCAAGACAAAAGTTAATAGCTAATAGTGAGAATTCAACCCTAATCAAAAGTTAAAATTGGTCTTTTTTGAGTGAAATTTTAGCATACGTAACAGAGATCTCTAGTACATCTCCTGAGCTTTGAAAGAGCAACCTATGGGTCAAGTTTTGTACCTTCCAGGAATAGCATTTTTTGAAAAGGATAGATTAACAATTGGTTTAGAAATTAGTTTTTTTTTTTTCATGATATCTTTTTTGGGGGGGAGTATGGCGATATCCTCCTCCAGAGTGAACTCACACTGAGTTTTGACTGTACTATATAACCACTTTATGATGAAAGAATTATATGCCTTGACTCCGAAGCCGTCCTTCAGGCACATATCTCAGTCCTTGAGTGCATTCTGTCTCCTATAAACTCCATCCTTTTACATTCTGGATAAAATAAACAGGCGCTTCTCAGAGCTCAGAGTTAGTATTTGATTTCCTGCATCGCTTTTTCCTTTCACAGACCCTCTGAAGGGGCTTCTGCGCTATTGGCACGCACCCCTTGGGTTCCCTTTTTCGCTTTGTGGTCCTTCTTAATTTCATTACTTTAGCTGTGACCTTAATTAGCAGGGACCTAACCCCAGGAAACAAAATCCCATTTTGGCAAAAAGGAAGGATGTAGAGAAATCTAAGCCTCGCTCCCTCGGAACAGAGGTAGGTAGGGTGACCCTCAAGAAAGCGGCTCGGCAAAGCATCCTCCATTTCTCATTTCTCTCACTCCCTGTGGTGATGGGAATTCAAAAGGAAATTCCTGCTCGGACTGTGCATGTGCACTGAAAAAAAAAGGATTGGTCGAGAAACCCTAAATATTCTGTGCAGGTTCTCTCGACTATTGTCTTAAAAATTGTTCTAAGTAACACTACTTTGTTTTATCCAGTTGAATTTGTTAATTCGCTAAATGAAAAATGCTTCTTTCAGCCAGTACATTCATCAAGGAGAATACAGATTACATTTTTGAAAAGTCAACAAAGAGCAAAACGATAATCTTATATTATTCCTAACTCATATATTTATTCATGCTGCGATGCATGCTGGGAACTCACAAACATTTGAGCAATATTGTTCAGTTTAATCTTTAGTTTGCTCAGACAACTGTGTTTGAATATTTGGGACAACATTTAGGGGAATTCTGTGTTTTTATGTCCCTTAAACAGGAAAATATCTAGTTGCTTTCTTTACATGAAAAATGGCATTTTTCTCCCCACAGATGAAGTGAATCAAAATGTGAATCAACTTGCGATTTCGACGTCAACCGCTAAAATAATGTGAAAACTATCCCCAAAAAGTATTTAGGAAGTTTTAGGAAAGTTTCTAAAACTAAGAAAAGTTGTTTTAAAGAAGACATTCTGCACTACACTGAAAAAATAATGGTGTAGGAGGAACATTTGAAACTTCAAAAATGCTAGTAATATTCACAAATAATTACAAAGAAACTGCAGTTGAATTAAATATTATTTTTTTAAGCTTCGAGAGACTGAAATATTATTTTATTGTAAAAAAAAAAATACTCTACTAATCATTGCTTAAACCCATGTCACTAATCAAATAGTCAAAGTTAATTTGTAAAACTGATGATGTGATTCCACACTGAAATTGTTATGCTGATGTTGCAATGAAAAATCATACTTTCGGACCCCACTGTATATTTGTATCAATGTTTATGTATAAAATCCTGCCATTCAAGTCCTTCACGCTCATATTTCGGCACGCCTGTCCCCTGGCACTGGGGCATAGGGAGTCAATATGTCAGCATTTATCGATACCCCGCTGAGCTACGCGGGGTTGTCAGGGCCCTATTCAGGCTCTAATGGCCCCCTGAGGTGCAGCGTCTATGCAGGCTGAAAGCGCAAAGGGGCCCGGGGCCCAGCCTGTTGTTGGACGTTAGGCGTGTGTTCCTATGGCCGCCCTGTGCCTTCACCCTCATGACAAGAGCTATAAAAGACCAACGCCTTAGCTGCTTCTTCTGCGCCTCTCTTAAACCTCTTTTTTCAACCTCTCTGAAAGAAAAAAAGGTCTAATTGTTTGTTGTGGGAGCCAAAGATTATAGACCCTCCCCTCCTTTTGCTCTTTCTCTTTGGACTCGTCTTTCTCTCCGCCGCTCTCGTCATTTCTAAAGGATGTGATTTTTATCCCGAATGTTGTGAAAAGGGAAGCAAAAGAGGAACGTTCCTGTGAGACCGCTTTTGACAATGGCAATGAGACACAAGAGACTGTTCAGATAAAGCTCAAAGTGGAATCTTTGACTTTCATAGGCTGTAGCTTGCATAAATATTAACTTTTAACTCCGATTGCAGGAGTTTGATGCAACCTTCGACTGCCTGAAAAACTATAAATTGACTTTAGCATTTGGAACAGACTGCATAGCTGAAAATTGGATTGTTATCAAGAGAATTTGGGTTGCAGGCTTATATTTATTTGGCTTAATAATGCAATAGAGCAACTCAGTGTGTTGCACTTTTTTGAGTAGTCATTTATATTTTAGTTGTTTCATTTATATTTTAAAAGCATGTGCACAACGTCATAGTATACATATGAGGCAGATCAACATTATCTAGGTCAGTCAATCATGAAATTTTAAAATACTTTATTGTTTAATTCCAACTAAAATGCATGTAAACGCCCTTGATGACACTGGCATGGTTTCTTTCCAGATCGTCTGTAGGAAAGCGAACTCGCATATTTGTCTTTAGTATCTGAATTGTTGAAAAGATGCAAACGAAGACATCTCCCTCCTGGAGAAAAGTCTCCTGTCGTTTTAGAAGAAATCTCAACAGTGCTGTTCAAATTTTACAAGATGCAAAGCCTGCAGTCAAGGTCAGAGAGCTCAATATGAGCATTTTTCATTCATTTTTCCAAGGCCAAGAGATCTGAGCTGCTCTTAATGTATCTTTCTTATATGCATTGATTTTTTAAGACATGCATTCTGAGAGAAACTTGAGGTGATTGATAACTGAGCTAAGAATGAGCAACCTTCCTTTAGGGATTCTCTTTTTATTGTGAGCATGCAATATTGCATCATATTGTAAAAGGATATGTATTTGTTAATCTTTTCATGGACTTTTAAAAAATCTTGCTGTTTGAACATTTCGTCAGATTGCCTTAACCCTGTGGGGGCAGGACCGGAAAAGTACGTTGAAGCTCCGTCTTCAACAATGCAAATTTTTCTGTCAGTTATTTGATCTCGCTGCTTCTCCACCTCCCTCTCCCACCGTAGGCACACCAGTATCAAAGGTTCAATCCCTAAACAGACCTGAGGAAACACGCAGAGTTTTATATTCAGGCCGCCAGCCAGAGAGATTGCAAAGAGAGGCAGATGGATGTCAGAGATATCAAATCAGATCGCACGGCGAAAACTCGGCTCATTACGGGCTGTTCGGCATTATGATTCCCCTCTCCTCCTCCTGGAGTGACAAAAAGTATAATTGCTCCAGTGGCTCTCACAAAGGCATGTACAAAATAAACATGTAAACAAAAAATTAAGCAGGGACGCTGTTATTTTTGTCCTGTGGGAATGTGGGGGGTTTAGGAAGATGCTGAAGGAAAAAAAAGGGGGAAGATGTGTTGTCAGTTACACTCAACTGGTGTCATTTGCAGCTCCGAGGCTGGTCCTATTGAATGCCTGTAAAATAGCAAGCGTAAGACTTGATTGTAATTATGCTGGAACTAATATGCTTTTCAAAATGAGCCATTATGAGCTAATGCTGCACTGCAAAAAGCCCTGTCTGTTTTTGTCACTCTGTCTTGGGTAGTTTGCAAGGTACAGCTGATATTGAGGACATTGGTTACGGTATTAAAAAAAAAGGCTGCATAGAATTTTGCCGTAATGTTGAGCTAATACTGATTCAAAGGCAATCTTAGCAGATGAGGTTGGAGACGCCTCTACCTCCTTCTTCTCACTGTGTCATGGAGGCTTTTTATTATCCGCCGTCCCTGACTAATTCCTGGGATTCTGATGATGTCAAAAGCTGCACTTTGAATTCTGGCTCAATCGTGCTTTTCAATTGTCTTTTTTCCCCCCTATAAGGATCTTTGACATCCTTTTAGGATCTTAGGTTTGGTAATGATATATCGTACTCTATTTTCAGATGAGCTGCGCAAATCACTTTTGATGCTGTTGGGTGATATAATTAAAACGATATAGATAGATCATGAGGACAAAGAGACTGTTTTTAGCTGAGATTTAGTTATCCGTGAATGTGTTTCGCTTACGGAAAGTACTGTGGCATATAGCATGGTACAGTGATGTATCAGACCATGCTTGTCATATCTCTGTTTAATAGGCCAAATATATATTTTTTTGTATAGCCAATTGACCATATGAACTGTTTTCTCTTTGCATCCTCACTGTTGGTCAGGTCTTTCTTAAAGGGATAGTTCACCCAAAAATGAGAATTTTGTCGTAATTTACTCACCCTTATATTGTTCCAAACCTGTATGAGTTTCTCTCTTCTGCTGAACACAAAATAAGATATTTTAAGTAATGTTGGCTAATTGGTGCCAATGACTTCCATAGTATTTTTATCATCTAGTGTACTATACTCTGAAAAATGCTGGGTTAAAAACAACCCAAGTTGGGTTGAAAATGCACGAACAACCCAATCGCTGGGTAAAAACAACCCAATTGTCCATTTTCAACCCAACTTGGGTTGTTTTTAACCCAGCATTTTTTAGAGTGTATGGAAGTCAATGGCTACCAATCAACTGTTTGATTACCAACATTCTTTAAAATATCTTCTCTTGTGTACTATCCCTTTAACTCACTGATCACTTCTTTAAAAGCCCTTAGAGAAGAGAAGGAATGTCTTATGGCTATTTAACACTGAGGTTCTTTATTGGCATCGATAGTTCTATGATGAACCTTTAACATTCATGGAAGCTTTTCATTGGACAAAAGGTTCATTTAAAGTGGAAAATGGTTCTTTTAAGGAACTGTTCAGTGAAAGATTATTTGAGGATCCCAAAATGGTTCTAATAATGCATTTATGCGAAATCCTTGTTTAGCCCTTTTATTTTTGTGTAAATAATATACAAGACAATTTCAAACAGTAGTCTGTAATTCAACAGTTAAATAGATAGGACTTTTGTGATATGTCCACATTTCTGTTTTCCAATGAAAGGTCCAATCTTGTTGAAAACCCAAACCCAATGTTCTTTAAAATATATTCTGCGTTCCTCAGAAGGAAGAAATTCATACTTGTTTAGAACATGAGGGTTAGTAAATGACAGTATTTTCATTATTGGGTGAACTATCCCTTTAAGCCAATGCAAGCTAACATAAACGATTGAGCTAAATGTGTATGTTGGCTTAACTGTTGCAGATAATAGGCCCTAAATGGATAAGATTTGGCTTTAGTGATTCATCTATCCAAGAAGCAGAGAATCTTCTCGTAACGGTTTATCTGCTTCTAGCCCTCTGCTCCATAAGGGGTTGGTTTTTAAATGAAATACGATCTAAAATTCGCCAGAGCAATCTGTACGCACCTGATTTTGTTGCAAATTAAATACTCGGCACAAAGTCAACATTTCGTTAAAGATCACGTTGGGCCCTGGAGGAAAAACATTCAGGCTGTAGCACAGAATGAATGGAACATAATTAGGCTTTAATTGGCTGATAAATGAGCAGAGGACTTTATCAATATCCCCAGAACCCTCAAATAGAATTACAGCTCGGTTATTGTGTGGCGGATTAGTCAGGATGTACCTTATTGTTTTAAAACAGGGAAGAGTTCTTGTGAATTGACCTCACATCTTCTTGGGCTTAATTGTGTTTAAAGTGCAAATTAACTGCTGCTTTTTTTGTCCCCTGATTACGGTGGTTAAATGTACTGCATTTTAAAGGAATGAAGCCGTATACTTTATGAATCAATGGCGATAATTTAGTTAACTTTCATATACTTTCAGCCATCTCATTTTACTCGTAAACCGTCAGCCTCCACGCTCCCATTAGTAGCTAGCGGAGACCATATGCTTTTAGTACATTACATGACTGCCATAACCTATTTGAACCCATTTGGGGCTTCTGTTCCCTTGATAAAAGCTAGCATCCCAATCAGTGGATCTCTTCGGGACAGAGATGAGGCCTGTATCATGCCCCTTTCACTGCTCTATCTCTGCCAGCATCTGTTTCATTACCATAATCCTTTGCTGTTGTCAGGGGGCCTGTTGACCTTCAGTCTTGGGCTCGTAAGACGGCTGAGCTAGAGCTTGTGAGACGGCAACAACAACCTGAGTTTTGTTTCAGAGTTTTGCCCATTGATTACATGTGTTTTGCAAAAATATTTCAGTACAAAAGACGTGCGGTGGGATTTGATACGGTTACAGTATGTTTGTGAGGAAAAACAAAAAGTCTTTGATGTGTCCAACGTGTGGACAGAAAGAAAACAAAGAGACGCGAGGGCAGCTGACAGAATCTTGCCTCATGAATCATGTGGCGAAACTGTGCAATGAAACAAAAATCACAGCGGCACGTCTCTCCCTCCCCCTCAGGATGCCGAGGTGACTTTGGAAAGTGATCCGTAGACCACTGCGCCAGTCTCAAGTGTTGTCATGGTGTGTTAGCAACAAATCGCTCTGGCGCATCCTCATGAAAACCAACAAAGGGATATCCAGGATATGTACATATTCAACTTTGTATATTCAAGATTTTTTTTTTTGCGCTGGAGTGCCAGGCAGCGTTGTAAAAAAATCAATCTTTATTAAATGGGGGAAGATGGAGGAATTGATTTAATGAATGCGGACTCATGTCCTGCGGTCGCATGTAATCCATTGAGAATCATTGAGCCAGAGCTTGGGGAGACAAAAAGACATTCTGTGAAGACTGCTCGAGTGGTCTGTAATGATAGTCTCCATATAATCCGCTAATTCCTTGTTTAATTAAACTCCAGAGCCGGTCTGGAGACTGCAGCAGTTTGGTTCGTCTTGAAGCCGGTTGCATTGCGGAAGGATTTTTTTCTTCTATTGTTGGTGTAGTTACACCAAATACTTGCACATGCACCAAGAAGAATGCATGTGTAATTTTTATTGTTATGGTTGCACTGCGTTAGGGGGTTGTTTTTCCTCTATTGACAGTTTCAAGTGCACCCAATACTTAAGAAGAATGTATTTGTAAATACACAAAACCCTAGTTTGTTTTGTCTTTTATATTTCTAATTTCCATGTATGTCCAAGAATGAATTTCTTTGCACTAACATACTTGTTGGACCAGAGTTTGGTTCTTCTATTGTGGAAGTATTTGGTGCACATAGACTTACATGCACCAAGAAGAATGCATGCATGGATACACAAGCATGCACAGAATTACTTATACGCCTGCATCTCGGTTCTTTTTATTGTTATGGTTGCACTGCGTTAGGGGGTTGTTTTTCTTCTATCGACAGTTTCAAGTGCACCCAATTCTTGTACATGCACCAAGAAGAATGCATGTGTAAATGCACAAAACCCTAGTTTTTTTTTGTCTTTTATGTTTCTAATTTCCATGTATATCCACGTGTACCAGGAAGAATGCATTTCTTGATACACAAGTATGCACTAACATACAGTACTTTTTTTACTATATAAATTTGGTGCACCTACACTTAAAAAAAAGGCTGGGGTAAAAACAACTCAAGTTGGGTTGAAAATGGACAAACCCAACAATAGGGTTGTTTTAACCCAGCGATTGGGTTGTCTTAAGCAAACATTTAACCCAACCGCTGTGTTAAAACAACCCAGTTGCAGTCCATTTTGTCCATTTTCAACCTAACTTTTTAACCCAGCATTTTTTAGAGTGGAGACAGACATGCACCAAGAAGAATGCATGCATGGATGCACAAACATGCACAGAATTACTTGTACGCCATGCAGTTTGGTTCTTTTTATTGTTATGGTTGCATTGCATTAGGGGGTTATTTTTCCTCGATTGTCAGTTTTAAGTGCACCCAATACTTGCACATACACGAGAAGAATGCATTCGCCGATACGCACGGACACACTCGCACGCCCATGCACATACTAATATACACACACTTTCGCACTCCCACAGGCCTTTTCGTAACCTCTTTTCCTGGCAGCCTATCAGCCATAGAAGAGGTCTGGCAGATGGGGGTTTGAGAGAGATGATCAGGCTCTGGTCTGGCAGAAGGAAACGGAGATGCAGGAGAACTCGTGTTAAGTGGTCCAGGGTGCAGGAACCTGCTGATCAGCAGTGGGCAGAGAGCGCGCACGATGGCTCAAAGGAGATTTGTCTCCGCCGTGGCAGCTGTGGCGTTGCGGGGGAAGGAGCTCGAAGCCCTTCTTTCTGTCTTTCCCCCGTGGATGATGCAAGACCAAAGGGCCTGGAGCAAGACTCACGCTACGCTGCTTGTTAGCACTCATGCGTTTTAAGAAAGCAAATGTAGAAGTGTGATTTTTGTGACAGGACCTTTCACGAGCTTTCTGCTGCCGTGAATAGATATACAGAGGTGGCTCACAAATAAAGTATGATGCAATTTTAGAATCAATTATCATGGTAATGTATTTCAGTAATATATCTTAACACACTCCATATCTCTCCTTACAAACGCTTCTCTTGGCTCGGTCGTAGTAGTGTTCGTCTTTGTGCCGGGGAAATACTCCTCTGGCTAAAATGCAAACTGCCAACTGCGATCTGCACTTGTCTTTGACTGCATGCCTGGAAAAAAAAGTAATGTAAAATATGTTGTAATATATTTTGAACACTAGCTTGAAACACAAAGGGAGGGATTCAATGGCCCAGAAGTCTCATACATTCTTATTTCAAACACTTGCTCTTAGGAGCTAGCCCCAGGCCGCTACAGAGAGAATAAGGCGGACGTGCAAGAGCAAGGTGTCTGGTGTAGATTACCCTAACCCTCACAGTTACGTCCCCCAGGCCTCTCCAGGGCTCAGTGGCAGGATTATGTGTCTGAAGACTTCTCACATATGAATAAGACCCAATAAAACGGTATCTAGCGCTCCATTGACACGTCGAGATAACGGAAGCATTAATAACGTCGTGATAGCCGGTCTTCGGCTTTCAGGAACATTTCCCGTCGACAAAATTAGGGTATGCCGCTATACTGCCACTTAACGATGACAGCTGAGATTTTCAATTGCTGTATGTATCAATTTTTTTTAAATAATGCCATTTTCTACAGCCTCTGAAACTTGGTGCTGATGTTCGAAACCACTCATAGACTTCTTTCCAATCTGTGCACGCAGGTAACCGTACGGATGAAGGTTCAGATGTGGAGTCGGAGCCAGACCTGCCCCTGAAGAGGAAACAGAGACGCAGCCGCACCACCTTCACGGCGGAGCAGCTGGAGGAGCTCGAGAAGGCCTTCGAGAGGACACACTACCCAGACATCTACACCAGAGAGGAGCTTGCACAGAGGACCAAACTGACCGAGGCTCGTGTACAGGTGAGATGCGCCCACTTGCACAGATAGTTGTATTTTCCCTGGACGGTTTTGCACTCAACCTTGAATGTATTATGTTTGAGTACACATCTGATTGACCTCCTGTTGGAGTCGTTTCTTCTCTTGTCATCCAGACGCCTCTGTTTATTGCCGGTGTTTGTTATATTTATTTATTCAGCAGAGACTAATTGTTTGACCTCCGGGAGTACATCACTCTTGGTCAGATGTCAGTTGGAGCCCTATTACTTTCACCCCAAGGCTTTGGGACGCTTCCTGACAGTTTGTGAACCCTGTAGTTTTATGTAACATCGCAAAGCAAATACAGTAGAATTATAGCAGCAGCTGCACTCCGAGCTAGTGGGAGACAAAAAGAGGGATGGGGGAAAAAGAGAAGGGAAGAAAGAAGAACAGACAAAATGCATTCCTGATGGATTTCTCATCTCTTCCCTTGGCTGGCGATCGCTTCCCAGCACTTGAAAGCTGGCCGCTACTTGTAAATCCCTCTACATATCAGAAAGGATCCCTCTTGTTCTCTCTGGGGACTCTGTTCCCTGACAACAACATTAATCAATCAAGCACTTGTAAAAGACTCTGCAAGGTGGGGGTAGGGGGTCTAGGTTTCTCTAAACTCTCATCCTCATGTCGTCCTCCATAGATCTTGACAATCTATACTTAGGTTCCTCACCAGAACGTACACATAGGCAGGGTAACTGATTCAACATATGTCTTTGTCTGTCTCTTAGCATTCAAGGAAGAAGACATATGTGTCTAAATGGTTGCTTCCACACTCTTGGGAGAATGTTGATAGATTTATGCTATGCCTGTTTTCTTGCAATATTTCACACATGATGTATTTAGGGGACCGATTTGCATTGATTGTAGGTTTATGTCTGCTAAGCTCTGGTGTATGTAAAAGCATTCATTATTGCTTGAACAGTATTGCAAAAGATATCTGCGTCTTGGGGATTTTGAAAGGCTGAAAGGGAAAGTCCAGAGTTAAAAAACTAGAACTCTTGGTAGATCCATAATAGCAATGATTGAAAATGTGCGTAAGATTAACAGTGTGAAAAAACACCTCTAATTGGTCAATGAAAAGCCACATGGTTGTCAAAGACAGGCATCTTCTGTTCCAGCATGTTATGGCAAAGAATGAGCCATATTTGTAGGTCAATTGTGCATTTCTTGGCCCGCAAGAATCCCCGGGGGTGCTTGGTGTATTTATGGTAACTGATGTAGATGACAAGAGATAGGACCAGAAGAAAACCTTGAACAAGACCGAATAACGAAAAGGACACATCTCCTCCCACTCACATAATAGGGCTAAAGGGATATCATGTGAAAAGCTGAGGTATTCGAGTCATGGATATAATTTGTTAATGCAATTTTTCTCATAATCTAATTCTGAAACACTTTGAAAATCTCCAAAGGTCAACTCAAACTGAATCTTCCGAAAAGGTCACCCTAAGAAAGTGACTCTGGTTAAGCACAGTAAATAAAGGCCATAGGTCTTCAATGTTGTTCGGTGCTTGGTCCAGCGTAGAGGGGGGATTGTGCCATTTCTTTGTGGAGTCTATTGTGAAAGTTCTTCCTCCTCCCCAAATCTGCCCCCCCCCTCCCAAATGAGGTTTTCATGTGGTTTTGCCATTGATGTTTAACTGTTAAAGGAGACAGTCTGGTGGAGTACTCATGTAGATTTACTCATAAAAGTGCAGTTCATCATTGCTCACACTTTGACCTCCCATTGGACTGACATTAAAGGGTGCTAGATGCGTTTAACCCACCCAAAACACTAATTCAGCGAGGTGTGCGAGTTTGGCACGAGACCCAACAAGACATTCCACGACTCGTACATGCCAATTTATGGCAGCTGCATTGGCAGAGACTTTTTCAAGTGTTCTTATAAAATATGACATGCTGTTTCATGGCAAGAATTCAGTCTTCTTCATGCAGTTACCATTAGGGGCGTTTCGCAGAAGTTCCCACTTGTTTGGCTTCGGGTATGTCGGCAGGTTTCTGTGTAGAGATTCCTCCCAGGCCAGAGCGAGATCAGACCTTTGGCCCGGCTGGTGACCTGCTCTGCCACAGCTGTGCAGACCCATCCGGCAGATGTCAGTGTAGTGGGGAGTGGAGAAGAGGGCACTGGGGTGAGACAGGGGCCATAAGAGGGGCCTCTCCACCCCTGGATCATCAACTCCAGAGCGTGTTAGAAAGCCCTCCTTCTGCAGTCTTAGGGCGTCGATATGAATGGCAAGTAAAATGAAGAGCATGGTTGCTGGGTTCTTTCAACCCATGTTTGGCTCAAATATGGACAAACCCAACATTTTTAAACCCAACGGTTGACCCAAACATGGGTTGAAACAACCTAGTATTTTTTAGAGTTTGTGTTTAGAGTTTATTTATCTTTATAGTTATCGTTGTTGGTGTAAACAGGCCTTAAGAATGCTTTTAAATTCCAAAGTTTGAATTGAATGTTAGGAAGTAGATTTATCTCGTACTACAATTTTTAACTAAACATTTGCTTCGCAAAGACGTAATTTGAAAGTTTTGAAAAAGGTTAAAATCCTTTGAAGTTTGTCATTCCAACTTCTGGTGGGATGTGCCCAATTAAATTCAAATGCGCACTCATGAATTTAAAGGAAGCCAATTCTTCAGTTCCCAATTTTGCTTCACTCTTTAAAATTTAAGATTTAGTTTTAGCTAACATGTTTGTTGTATTGGTGAATGTTATGAAGCTGACAACAGATAATCAGAAATAACTGCACCAAATGAGATTTTCCTGTTATTCGAATATCTCCATCCTGCCCATCTTCATCAAGATCTTAGCACATCCACCCCAGCCTTCCTCAGATCCTCTGTGGTTTTATCTGACAAATCAGGTAAACCAAACCATATCTCACCCGGATCCGTTTCAGTTTAGTGTGGGGATGTTAAAGGGTTATGACAGGGTTATGTAGCCGAGCGGAGTCTTTCTCCCAGTGGCTTCTCAGTCCTGCTGCTTTACTTCCATGAGGTGAATGAGCACCACATAAATGCCATGTGACATCTGAGGAAGCCAAGCCACTGCTCAGACCATTAGCAGAAGGAGACCATTTTATGTTGGGCCATTCTTAGTGTAAGCTAGGTGAAACAAAGAGAGAAATTTCAACCATAAAAACAAAGGGAAGAGAGACAGAAAGATTGTGATAAATCATCTACGATTAAGTGAATTGCATTCTGTTCTAATTCAGTCTGAAGTTTTTAAGAGTTAGCAGTCATAAGAGAGCCGTGCCGCACCGGTCTGTTTCACAAGCAGTGCGCATTTTCCATCCAGCCATTATAGTTAGTAGAATCTAATAAAGTGTAAGCATTCCTTTTATGAAGCGTAGAAATCAATTTGTCAGGAAGTTAGCCATTCTCTAGCGTTTTAATGCTTGCATTTTAATGCTAACTGCTTGCAGGCTGTGTTACCCATAGATATTTAGCATGTACACATAGCAAGTGCATAGAATGTATTTATCAAAAATAAAAAGATGGGGATTAATCCACTTTGTAAAGGCATTATGTTTTGATGTTGTCTCTATATGGTATACAGTTTTTATACATACTGAATGCAACTTGTGGCAATATTCCATATGTTATTCCAGCAATTCCTTGCACTCTGAGACCAGGAAAATGCGAGCAATAAAATCCCATCCAGCCCAACAGGCAACTCCGTTCCTGAGAGTCTTAGCTTGTGCACCATAAAAGAATAAATAGGATTTATGAAGACTGTAGAGAGCAAAATTGTTGCAATGCATCAGTGAGAATGTTCTAACAGTTTCGCATTATTAGAATTTAAATGACTTTCTTTTAGCCGCTTTGTGTTCATTGATTCTTATCTAAGTAATCCCAGTCTCCTTTTTGCAATTCGCGTTCCCAGTAATGTTAATTAGCATAGCGCCAGACAGAGAGAAAGAGAGCGAGAGAATTCAAGCAGGCCACAGAAGAAAGAGAAAAAAGTGATTGTTTGATGTAGTCAACACATTGCTTGTTAGACTCAATCGCATTTGTTGGTATAAAAACAGATGTCGCCCTTGTTTAATGTTTATTCCTTTGAAACACGAGGTGAACGGCCTTTTGAAAGTATCCCTTAACATTTTCCTTTAAAGAAGAAATTTCAGAGGAGACTGTTGTTGTATCCAGTCTATCCTGGATTTACGGGCGACTGTTTGCGGTGACTCATTGAGCGCACAGGTGTTTGTGTGTGTTTTGGTGGACAAACAAGGGAAACATCCTGTAAAAGACAGGAATAAAAAACATTGTGCGTGTGCACACAGGTTGATCCCGTTTATCCGTGACAGGTGTGTGCAGTAAACACAAATCTCCACAGACACCCTCATTGGACACAGGGACAGTGCTGAGCCCAGACGCTGCTCTGTCTTTGGGTTTATAGACCGTAATGATTGAAACAAATGTACGCATGATCAGCCAGACACATACTTTAGCTTCTCACACACTTCACAATTTGAGGTGGATTGATTGATTTAAAGGGGTAGTGCACTCAAAAATATAAATTCTGTAATTTACTCGCGCACATGTCATTTCAAACCTCTATTACTTACTTGCTGATATTGACTTTCATTGACATTGGGGTTTAAAAGACAATTAGGGCCAGATTTACTAAACAGGGCAAATTAGTGTGAGAGCGCGATAAATGCTTCGTATGAAAGGGAAGCTTCTACAAATGCATATGCAATAAGGTCAGCCGCAAAAATAACTGTCTACTAATTTTTCACTGTGTGTCTTTAGTAAATCCTGACATAGTTTTAACGCCAAAAGAGGGTTTGCGCTGGCGCAAACTGTTAGTAAGTCTGGCCCTTAATATTCAGTAATGTTATAACCGCATTAATGCTATCAGATGAGAACAAAACTGGATTGAACTGGATAATGACAGTAACTTTGCAACATTGACATTCAGTTTAACTGAATTGAATCAACATTGAACTGAATGCTGACACCAGTGCCATCATTGTAGAGCTGCTTTACAGCTGAAATTGGATTTGTTTCATAATTTTTGGTAACTACTGAATATACTAAATTGAACTTTCATAATTAATTAACTTTATTGAACTGAACTAAAACAACACTAACTAAATTGAGCAGAATCATGAGAATATTGAGCTGCTTTACAGCTGAAATTTAATTTGTTTATTGGTGAATTTTACAACTTTAACACTATTATTTTCCTGTTTATTCATGTGAGCTGCTTTGAAATGAACTGTATTGTATAAAGCACTATATAAATATGAAATTATTTTTTAAAAAATCTTCTTTTATGGTCATTGAATAAAAGTCATTAGAAGTAAATAAGTATGAATAAAAGACATAATTTACATTTTTTGGGTGAACTGTCCTTTTGTATCAGATAAACCCAGCGTTGTTCATTTATTTATCATCATTTTAAACGGTTTATCCATTATCAGCCCCCTCTCGCCCGTCATCACATGCTAAGAATCGCTGTCAGTGGACGCGGCTGAAGTTCCTCCTCATGTGGTTTTGGTGTGGGCTGGATGAAAACCGTCTCAGTGGAGGAATTAGGCTGGATTGCAGACAGCAAGAGGGGGAATCTGGGACTGTTCAAGGTGACTTTGTGATTGGGTTCCAAATCCAGCTCAGAGGGTGCGACTGGAGCGACCCAGAAAACACACTCGCACATAATCTCGGGTCAGGCTCTATGCATGGTGACGCATCTCTCCGGGCTATAAAACAGAACTGTATTTATTTAGGCATATTGAGCTCAATGTTTAACTTGATAAGAGATAACTTGTGTACCTCTGTGACGCCACGTTGCTTTCAAAAGCAGCAAATTCACTTAGACAGATATGCTTCACAGGCTGCTGGTGTGATTAAGGCAGACGGGAGTCTTTGACGAGCACATGGTAAAGCCACAAGATCTCCTGGCTGCGTCGCGAGTGCTCTGACCACTGGGATGCAGGCAGCTCGCATCCCAAATCTCTTTATGAATTGTCAAAGCATTATGCGTCTTACAGATTGTTTGGTCTTGCATGTGCAGAGATTAGTTTATGTGTGAGGATGAACTTAAAGCCAGAGAAAGAAGCAAGACACTATTTAAGTTTGCTTTTACATATTCCTGCAGAAAACAAAACCTCTCCGACTTTGATGAGATTAAATGACCTTTTGCTTAAAGTCAACATGATTGAATTTACTTTCTCAGTAGATGTTCCTAGGGCTGGATTCATGAAAATTATATTTTTATAAGCCAAGGCAAAACAGCCAAAACCACTGTTTTTTTCATGACCTGGTCAAATTTGAGATTTTGGTAACACTTAAGTTTAGGCTCCAGTTCTCACTATTAACTAGTTGCTTATTAGCATGCATATTACTATGATATTGGCTGTTTATTAACACCTATTAAGCACATATTAATGCCCTATTCTGCATGATCATATCCTATATCCCTTAATCCCACGCTGTAAAAAATGATTTGATCAATAAGTTATGACAACATATGTTTTTACATTGTTTTAACTCATCAAAATAACTTCAAATCATTTTTCAAAAGTCAGTTTCACGTAATTTAAGTTGAAATGACTTAAACATCCAAGTTGATTGTACTTAAAACTTTTTTTTACAGTGTACCCAATACCTAAACTTAACAACTATCTTACTAACTATTAATAAGCAGCAATTTGTTGTGAATTGGACCCTAATCTAAAGTGTGAACATGATTTTGGACTATTTTGCTTCCATAACATCTGCTAAGTAAAGAAAACATCCAAAATACATTTTAAGTTTATATTTAAAAGTATATATCTAATAGAGATCCCCATACTTTCCCTGGTTAATTAATCTAAGTACATTTAGACAATAGTAATTACAATTAAAAACTGGATAATAATTCTTTCCAGAAATAGGAATAAAATGTTATGTATAAATCAATCTTTAAAAAAGCGAGAAAATCTTTAAAAAAGCGAGAAAACAGTCTTGAAAGATATGCAATGTAATTGAAATCTACAGATGAGAATAGATAATGTATTAA
>CM040931.1:4747795-4787795 GCA_023029165.1 Gobiocypris rarus | reverse complement strand
CCCGTGAGCAATGGCCTTTCGCCACAGGTTAGTGCAGACGCCTCTGTCCCGTGTGAAAATGATGAAAGGCACACTGAACAAACGCCAGCATGGTTCAGAGATCAAGAACCTTGTAGAATTAAGCTAGCGTCAGCTTCTTGTGTGGAAGCTGATCATTTTTTGCACTGATAGGGAGAAGCGAAAGCACAAACCCAGTGAAGTTTGCTTAGTTTCTCTCTCAGGCACTTAAACTTAATTAAGTTTAAAGTCAGCATTTAAATAGAGCGCACCTGCTTCATGCATGAAAGCGTTATTATAATCATTCCCAAATCTTTGAAATGCATGAAATGACTTTTTACTTTCGTTATGGGTGATGGGAATCATCAAAAGTGTGCTAAAACAATGTCTAAATAGCAATTTTATCCCTGTGCGGCTTATGTGAGAAAAAGCAAGTAAATACGGTCGTGTCCAGGTTGACTTTAAGATCAGGGGTTTTCAAACTGGGGTCCGGGGACCCTCAGGGGTCCTCCAGAAGGTTTTAAGGTGTCCCCAGAATATTAAAAAAGACAAAGCAAATAATGGTTTAAGTCTACCAAACATTCTGTTTCATTTCTAAATGTTTCTCTCCTTTCTTGTGGTACATATTTTCAGAATTGTACATGTTTGCTTTGTATCTTTCTAGGGAGTGTTTCTCACTATAGTCCCTTTATCTCGCTCACTGCGGTTTTAAGGCAGTATTCTGGCCCCACTTTATATTAGGTGGCCTTAACTACTATGTACTTACATAAAAAAATAAGTACAATGTACTTACTGTGTTCATATTGTGTTGCAAAACACCTTTGCTGATATTGAGGTGGGATACGGGTAGGGTTAGGGACAGGTGTGGTGGGATGGGTAAGTTTAAGGGTAGGGTTAGGTGTAAGGGAAGTGTCATCTGTGCAATTACAAATGTGACTACAGAAATTGATTACAGATGTAATTACATGCAGGTATTTTTAAAACAATGTAAAAACATGTATGTACACAATAAGTGCAATGTATCAAATTATTAATTAAAATGTTAGTACATAGTAGTTAAGGACACCTAATATAAAGTGGGTCCAGTATTCTTAACTCATTACATAAGCTGCTTAAATACATTTATCGTGAAAGTTAAACTACTCTTTACAATTATAAATGTTCCGAAATAAATGGCCTTTTTGAAAGGACGTCTAGACTTTTCTTGACACAAAAGCCTTCATTTTTAAGCATATCATCTTCAAATTTGAATCAAAATATGATCAGACATTCAGTTTTATATTTAGGTTATTTTCAGGCCTTTAACATTAAAGTCTCATACATTTTTCCCTAAGTGAATTTTAATAATAATAATAAAAAAACGTGAGTCACTTACTTGTATATTTGACCTTGTTTTAGTTATTATGACTCTTTAGTTTAAGAGCTGCAGACATTTTTATTTGAGTATGTCGTTTTCAGCAAATTCTCAAAAATAGGGGCAAATATTTTTTCATTGAAAAATGTTATTCTTCAGGTTTATACATCCAACATTAAGTATAGCCAATTTAGTAAAATGTGTTTATAATTTCACATACTATTTATCTAACTCTAAATGTTTTTTCATACATTAAAATATATAGATGGATTTTAGGAAGGAATTCCGTCATAAATGTTCATCATATTTGGGGGTCCTTGGCATCATCAAGTTTGAAAACCCCTGAGACAGACTGTATATTTCAATCTAAAGACTTTGTTTGGGTGAAATGCATGGATGTCACAGGCTGTTGTTCTTCCTGTAAAGCATTGGAGAACATGTGTTCTTGTGGATTTGCAGATCTCTTGTTGTGTCATGTCTGGATTGTGGTTGCTGTGGTTCTGTTTTTGCAAGAATTTCCCAGTTATCCTCATTGGTTCCCATTAACGAGCATTTAGGGTGACTTTCTCCAGAAATGGTTCTGCCTTAAATACCCAGCATTAAAAAATAATGCATATTGATGCAAATCGCATGTAAGGAGTGAATTATACACAATTATCCATCAATACTGGGCAGTCTTGCCGACCCTCACCAACAAGATGTGGCTAACAAGCATAAAATAAGATTGAAATGGTGTGTAAAGAGTTGAAAATGAATTTCAATGCTGCATTTGTCCACAATTACCCTTTCGTTCACACATGTTTTATTGGGGGTTTCCTTTTCTCTTCCCTGCTCTCTCAAAGCAGATTGAGAAACATTCTCTGTATTACCCTCTTTTTTTTCCAGAGAATAAAGAATTAAGGATTTGGTGACAAAAAAGAGCTTTTCCCCTCGTAACTACAACGTCGGAAGGATAACATGGGCGTCTTACAGTGAGAGAGATTGTTAATCGTGGCACAGGGGCTTTGAGCACTAATGCCTTCGCTCCAAACCTCCGTAAATACCAGCAGACATGGAGGTCTTTTTCTATTAATGGGAGCGTTTAACACAGGCGCTTGCCTCTCGCTTCCTTCTCAGCTGCGCTCAAACACTTGCTCTAAATAGTAAATGTTTCTTGTCTAATGCTGTGGATCAGGGCGGCAGGATTGAAATGGAGGAAAAATAGATTTCAATTTTCTACAATGGCCATGTTTTGATTTTTTAACACTATATTTCTGTGTACTAGGCTAACACTCAAAAGTTTGATAGTTTGGTACACTTAACAATAAGGTTTCTACTGTTAACATTAGTTAACATTTACTAATCTTAGCTAATGTTAATCCAGGATCTGTTAACATAAGTTAATGCAAACTGTGAACTAACATTTTTATTATCTAATATTTAATAAATGCTGTAAAAAATATATTGCTAATTAGTCAATGCATTTACTAATGTTAATCAGTTAGACCTTATTGTAAAGTGTTACTGATCGTTTTATAGATTAATATAAATTGGACCTATATAGGATTTATTACCTATAAGGAGATGTTACTATCTATTAAAATTCATATATAAAAAAAATATATATATATATATATATATATATATATATATATATATATATATATATATATATATATATATATATATATATATATATATATATATATATATAATAATGATATTTTGTATATATATATATATATATATATATATATATATATATATATATATATATATATATATATATATATATATATATATATATGTATATGTATATATATGTATGTATGTGTATATATATACAAAACATCATTATTATTATTAGTATATACAATTATTAAAACTAAGATATATATATATATACAGCCAGTTAGCTTTCTTACTTTTAATAACTATTATTTTGTATATTAATGATGATGATGATGATATTTTGTAAATATATTATCTATATTATCATTAATAATAATAATGATAATAATTAATAATAATGTTTTCATATAATTTCCAATATTTTAATGTAAAATTATTAAGAATGAGAATGTTTAAACTTTAAATGTTTAAATAGTAGTGTATATTTTAATATTTTTAAGGATGCCCTTCATAAATTCATAACTTTTTAAAACAAAACACAAAATCATATATAGGTGCAATTTAAATGTATACAGACAATTAGCTTTCTTAGTTTTAATAACTATTATTTTATATAATAAATGATATTTTGTAAATGTATTATATATTGTTCTAATTATTAATAATAATAATAACAACAATGTTGTGTTTAATATAATTTCCATTATTTTAATGTAAAATAAATACTAATGTATATGATAAAGTATGTAGTGTATATTATAATATTTGTAAGGATGCCTCATTTGTTCATGCCAATGCTTGTTCTGATACGTATCAGTATCAGGGCCATTGACAAAACAGTGGAATTTTTTTTTTTTTATTGGTCACTTTAAATGTAATAATTGTTCAGATCGAGGACCCCTCTTTCTCTCTCTGTGCGTCTCTCGTCCATATGGGAGAGTCATCAAGCTCTCATTGTGAGGAGATAAATGCAGTTTCTGACAGGAGAGACAGAGTTCAGGCACAACTCAAATCTCTGTTTCACAAGGTGCAAGAGCATCTGCTGAGGTCATATCAGACATCACTTTACCTGACCCTCACCTTCATTCATTCTCACTTCAGATTATATGTTATATATTAAATAGGTAACACTTTACTATAAGGTCCCATTAGTTAATAATCAATAAGCAATAAATGTGTTATGTATGGCGTGGTATGTAAAGTGATAACAATACATACAGTCAAACCAAAATGTATTGAGGCACCTTCAACATTTTCTCACATTATCAGTTTATTCGCTATAGTTTAGAAAATGGTAATAAAATATGACAAGCACTCACAGTTAAACTGTGCCAGAACAAAGATAATGACAGATAACTTTGATAGAAAGGACTGCAATCAACCAATCAGCTGTTAGATTTAACTACACAATTAGATAAAAGCGATTTAGGTCAACCAATGAGCAAGCAATGCTTCATTTTGTTCAGTCTGTGGTGTCAAAGGTCACATTAGCAATTAAAGAATAAACACCTAAGCAAACCATGGTCAGGTCAAAGTGTCGAATAATTTTAGGCCCACATCTTAATCACTTTTACTGGTAGATTTTTGGGTATAATACGTCACATTTGACTTTATTTAGCTATCCTCGCTTACAGAAATGAGCTATAGTGTCCTGCACACTCTAGTAAAAATTATATCTGGTGTCTGAATCATTTTTGGTTTGACTGTATATATTGCTCTTGCCACCACGTTTTTTAAGCACTAAGGCACTTGAGGTCGAATGTCAGTAGTTGTTTAGCAAAATAAAGCTGGTTTTTCAATAAAAAAGAAAGTGGATCTGTTACTGCCAGTAACCTTTTCCCTTTCCAAAACATCAGATGTCACCTTGCCTCCTGTGACAATGTCATAAATGCATTTATTTTTTAGATGAAAGATAACTCCCTTATATTGGAAGTTTGCAGACAACACCTGTCTGGCGGAGATAGGCCCATGTGCTCAGACGAAAGACCTATTTCTCCTAACGTCTGCTTTTGATGGGCTACTGGTTGCTGGTACAGATTGACCAAAATGTGGCGATTGGCTGTAAATGGGTTGTGGTGGCCAAGTGGCGGCCGGTAATGGACCCCTGCTGATCTCAGCACAGGTCTTGGTGTAACCCATCCAGACAGCACACATTTTCCCATTACAGGCCGGTGGAAAAGCCATCCACCAGCGGTTGTTGTTGTCGTAGCTCTTGATTAGAAGTTTAGGCTGCTCTGGGAGTGATGCGGTGGCAGATGGGGTCTATTAGGCATTAGTTGGCTGGTCCACAGGTAGGCTTCTGGGTTGAGGTGAGCCATATCGGCCATTTCATTTTGTCGCACAGCAGGCGATGGATAAGAACATGTACTCTGGGAACACACTCTTTTCCCTTTTATTCCTTTGGGTAGAAGACATCCAAAAGTATGTGAAGATGCTTGGGAAAAAAAATCTCCAGCTGTGTTTATTTAACAAACAAATTGAATAATTTTATATTTTGTCCCGATGACCCTTCAAATATCCATAGTGATGTAGCTAATACGCCTCAATTGTCCCATAACCAAGCAGAAAATCTCTAATTGATGTTATCTAGAGAAAATAAGGCAGGAGTTTCCTGTTTCTCTGCAGACCGGGAATAAACAGAGAACAGTAGCGCCAGAGATCGACCTAGAGCTGAACGTCATGTCAGGTGCTCACGCAGGATATTATGCCTTTTTTTAAGAGTGGTCCTGAGAAATGTGTTCCTTGGCAGAGAGGTTTGAGGTGGATCCCACTGCTCTGCCTGACAGGGACACCTGCTGGGAGAGAGAGGGAAACAGCTCTGCAGACGCAGCTGGGAAGTAATTGTTTCCCTATGAAAATCACATTGAATTTCAATATTTATTTGGGTTTGCTAAGATAAGCTTACAAAATAAAAATGTACCATGGCAACCATAGGCTTTCGTTGAATTAATTTCCCCCAGGATTACAGAATAAACATATTCATAAAATGGTATTTATATCCAATAAAAAACACCATAGCATTATCATAATATTAAGTCGATTTTTAGAAGTACATTGTGTTTAAAGTGTTTTTTAAAATAATTATTAATCAAATCGTAAGTATAATACTTTTTGTGTGTGTATCAACAGTAGGAAGCAGAAGTGTGCATGTGCGTGCGTGCGTGCGTGCGTGTGTGTGTGTGTGTGTGTGTGTGTGTGTGTGTGTGTGTGTGTGTGTGTGTGTGTGTTTGTCTGTGTCTTTATTTCCTATGTTATGGGGAGCTTGTATAGTATAACATTATTACTTCCCATAAAACATGGAAACGTGTGTGTGTGTGTGTGTGTGTGTGTGTGTGTGTGTGTGTGTGTGTGTGTGTGTGTGTGTGTGTGTGTCCCAAAATGTCCCCACAAAGATGGCAATATCCAAAATCCTTGTCCTTGTGGGGACATTTTTCGTTCCCATGAGGAAAACAGCTTATAAATCATATACACTGATTTTTTTGAAATTCTAAAAATGCAGAACATTTTCTGTGATGGGTAGGTTTAGGGGTAGAAAAATCCAGCATGTGTGTGTGTGTGTGTGATGGGAACATTTTGTGTGATGGGTAGGGTTAGTGTAGGGGGATACAATATATGGTTTGTACCGAATAAAAACCATTTCGCCTATAGAGAGATCACGTAAACCACATACTCAAGAATGAGTGTGTGTGTGTGTGTGTGTGTGTGTGTGTGTGTGTGTGTGTGTGTGTGTGTGTGTGTGTGTGTGTGTGTGTGTGTGTGTGTGTGTGGACTGGTAATCCCTACGGTATGGGGACAAAATGTCCCCACAAAGATGGCAATATCCAAAATCCTTGTCCTTGTGGGGAAATTTTTTGTCCCCATGAGGAAAACAGGTCATAAATCAAACAAGTGATGTTTTTTGAAAATGTTAAAATGCAGCATGTCTCCTGTGATGGGTAGGTTTAGGGACAGGGGCAGTGTAGGGGGATAGAAAATACGGTTTGTACAGTATAAAAAACAGCTTATATATGTGTAGCCTATATGTGGTTTAAGCGGACAGAAATGTGTATAATGGTATGGGTATTAATGTAAACATGATTTATGAGGACACTTGCTTTTCTGAAAATCTCAAAATGTGGAAAAGTTTTCTGTTATGGGTAGGAAAACCCAACGTGTGTGTGTGTGTGTGTGTGTGTGTAAATGAGAGCCGTGGGAGTGTGTTTGTGCTGTGGAATGAGGTTCTGCTCATGGACGGACGGATGGGTGGGTGAGTGCGTACGGCAGCGCACGAGCAGGGTTGAGTCTCGCCACCGGAGGGATCAGAGAGAAAAACGGCGCTCACCCGAGTCTCCCTTTGATCCCTGTCCCCGGGCCTGCTCGCCTGCACCGTACCGCACAGCATCGCGCGCTAACACCAGCCCTCGCCAACCGCTGCTCGCGACTGTCAGACAGAGATAAGCGCGGAGAAGCTTCAACCCTCTCCCTCTTCCATTAGTCCTTCTCGGAAAAAAGGGGATGAATTACGTTTAAGAACCCTGTGCTGGCGTTGACTAAAAAGGAAAGGAAACCTACCTCAGAAATTTAAAGTGCTCGCTTCTCTTGCCGTCTCCCTCGCCTCGCGGTTTTGACAAGACATTAGGCACGTGAATATCAATGAGCCGCGGAGACGCATGTAGTCCCACACATTATTAAAAACTTGTGCATTAAGCCGCAGACTGGGCACCGTGTCAGCTGGCACGCTCTCCCGGCGAACGAATCAAAGCGGATGAGCGCGCGGCATTCATCCGCACCCCGCGCGCGCTCGCTGCAAGAGGGGGGAATTGATACTTAATAATTAGAAACCATATTAAAACAGATACTGTTTATATTTGGCAGTAATGGAAAAGACCTATAAGAGGCTTTCCAAAAAAAACCAAGACCTGTTTGGCAGCTGCCAAGAACATCAGACAGCCAAAATCGTCGCCACTGGCAAAAAAAAAACTGTATTTTTGGTTGTAAAGCTTACGGGTTCAGTGAGTGTGTAAGTATAGTCTTAGGCCTGATGACAATGGAAGTGATTGTGCCAATGTCAACCCTACCTGATTGAAGCCTAATATCTGTTCTAAAGCTTTTCTTGGACAGTGAGGGCCCTTGAACCGATGTTTCTTTAGTAATGGCACAAAAATGAATGTTTGATTATACTGTAAACCGAAGTTCTTCAGGTCGGTCTGATGGTTCATGGGTTATTTGAAACATCGGTATATTGTTCTCTATGAAGTACTAACAAGTTTGGTAGCTCTATTTTACAGTGTCCTTGTTACACACATTACATGTAGTTACTGTAGAATTACAGTAATGCTTTATTCTACATTGTCCTTGTTGCATTGTTACATGTTCTTGCAATAGTAATAACAGTAAATTATGCACAATTAATGCAACTAACCCTCAACCAAATCCCAATTCTATCATAACCCTATAGTAAGTACATGTAGTTAATATTACTCAGTACTGTAACAATGACACCGTAAAATAAAGTGTAACCGTAATAACTATAAATAATGCATATTTGCAACTAACCCTCGACCAAACCCTTCTCCTAAACCTGAACCTGTAAGTACATGTAGTTAATTAGTCCTTAAATGTATAATTACACGGTAACACGGACACCTTAAAGTCCCTGTAAAGTCAAAATTAAACATGTGTTCTGAGTTTCTCACACCACAGTGGAAGCTAAAAGGGGTCTACAGTGCAGTAAAACTCTTTAAGGTTCCAAATGGAACTTTTAGCGTTCTTTTCTAAGATAACTTAGAACTGATTTGTTGAAATCAATCATTTTAAGTATTAAACTTTGGCACTGCCGTTCAAAAGTTTGGGGTCAGGTTATTTGGTCACACTTTAGTTTAGGGTCCAATTCTCACTATGAACTAACTATTAACTATGACTTTTGCCTCAATAAACTCCTAATTACTGCTTATTAGTTAAGTTTAGGTATTGGGTAGGATTAAGGGATGTAGAATATGGTCATGCAGAATAAAGCATTAATATTTGCTTTATAAGTACTAATAAACAGCCAATATACTACGTAACCTGCAAAGCTAAAACAATGCATTACCAGTTATTTATTATTTAAATAAATTAACGACGGGTTTCATCACTGACAATAATCATAAATGTTTCTTATGCAGCAAATCATCATATTAGAATGATTTCTGAAGGTTCATGTGACACTGAAGACTGGAGTAATGATGATAAATTCAGCTTTGCGTCACAGGAATAAAATACTGTTTAAATTCTATTCAAATAGAAAACTGTTTTGTTAAATTGTAAAAAATATTTCTGTATCAGATAAATGCAGCTTTGGTGAGCATTAAAAAAATCAAAAACATAAAAGAATCTTACTGACCCCAAACCTTTGAATATAAAAGATGCTCAAATCATTCAGACTTGCCCCCATTAGATTAACATTGAAGGATGGACCTGAATGTCATGGAGACTTGAGGATTGACTTTCGAGAAAGCTGCCCACAAAACTCTAGCATCATGCCGGTGAGTTTTTCACAGACAAAACCGCTCAGATTTACTCTAGAATGCAGTATAAAGGTTTAGATGTCTAATTCAAGATATCTAGTTCAGAAAATATGGCTTTGTATGGTGCAACCCACACCAGAGACTGTCAGGTGTTTTCTGAGGTGGTCATTCTCATGAGTTCAGGTCATGGATGCTCCACGCCTGTCTGTGTTCTTTAACCTCCATCTTTGGCTTCCCAGCAGTCTCCCGTCAAGTCCAATACGGACATACTCTCTCATCTCAAAGAAAAAGAGCGCTGCGCTTTATTTGTTTATTTCGCTGCACTTTTTCCTCCCCAACCGCTTCCTTTAAGGCTGCTCAAGACGACTCTGTGTTGGTCTCTTTTTCCCTCCCTCTCCTTCCCCTGGAGAGGAAGATGCTTTTCCCGCCGTTCAGATGAAAGGCTACGGCGGACAATAAAAATGCTATTTAAATGCAAGGCTGTTTGTATGCGGGTGAGAGATATTTTCCCCTGCCGAAAGTGAGCTGCCGCATCCTGATAAATAGCAAATATAAGGGAATGCGATTTACATTTATCTTGCAGAGGCAGCCAATATAAATTTCAGCAAATCCTAGGAGATAGGGATTTAAAGGAGGGAACGACTGAGACCAATTCATATGCCGTGTGTCCCACGCAACTGGAAATGCCCATAATATGGAGAAAGGAGAGCATATAGCCACATATACTCACGCACACACACCGATCGGATCTTATATGTCAATTACTTAGAGACCACAACATGCTGAATGACTTATTGTTTTAGCGCAGGCCAAATCTGTTATATTTCATATAGCGTTATTGAAGTTTTCTATTTAAACAGATTTGTTAGTTGTAGCTTTTGAACACGTAAATCACTTGGTCAATGTGTGAATATCAGTGCATTAGATAAAATATCAAGGCCTGGTTTCACAGACAGAGCTTAGATTAAGTCAGGATTAGGCCTTAGCTTTTATAAACATGCATTTGGGTAAAAAAAACATTACTGGTGTGCATCTTGAGACAAAACAATGGCACTGACATATTTTAACATAGTTGCTTTCATTTAAACATGCATTTTGGTCTGGGACTGTAGACTTAAGCCTTGTCTGTGAAACCAGAAGCAAGTCTTTTATTTTAAAATTGGCTTGATCTGAAATGATAAAACAGCCGATGTAGTGTTGAAAAAGAAGTCAGTATTGTGTTTGTTTGTGGATCGTGTTGTGATGAACTTGAGGAGAACGGACTTCATACATCCACTAAAAGTCACCAAAACACCAGCTGATTCAAAGACATTATGCTGACATTCAGACATTTTCAAGTATTTAAGCTTGTTTCTGCCACAGAATAAAAATAAAAAACTTAATTGCGACTTTATATCTCACAATTCTAAATTTATATCTCACAATTCTGACTTTATATCTCACAATTCTGTGACTTTTTGTGAGATAAAAAGTTGCAATTATCTTTTTAAATGTTGTATTCTGTGGCAAAAACAAGCTTACATATTTAAGGATGACTTAAGTGTCCAAAAAGTTTTGTAGCTACAAGTAAAACACTATGTACGATGCATAGGCGTATCGAGTTCAGAGGCATGTTCGGTATCTTTTTGGTTACTGCCGCTACAATTTATTGCCACTGTCGTAAAAGTGGATTTTAACACCTATTAGCAGGTGAAGGCGTTTTTTGCCAGGTAACCTTTGCCCGGAGAGGTTTTGCAGGGTCACCGTGGGGTTAAACAGACATAGATAAGCCTCTCTCGGTATCCCTTGGCTTTTTGGATGTCGTCTTTGTGAAATGTGCGTCCTGTTAGTTCCACATGCCGCTCTGACAGGTGCACCGATGTGATTAATACTCCAATGAGCAGTGCTGCTCTAACTTTACCCAGCTCAAACCCTCATCCACCCCGCCATGCCAACACCCGAACACCGGCAGCCTGCTGTCTGATGTCTCGGGTTGCCATCGGACTGACCCTCGCTGGCTGAGCCGGGATACATGCAGCATCATGGGACAGCTGTCGTCTTTGTCTCATGTGCGCTTCTGCTCTCACTCATTCAATGCAAGTTGTTTTTCATCCATTTTATCATGCGCTAGATGAAAGGTGTGCGTGTGATCGTGAAAAGTGAACTATAATCATGTGTGTATAGCACAAACAGTTAGGCACCAAAGTGTAACCCTCTAAAACATGAAATAATAGTTTTTTTTAGGTATTAGACAAAATAAAAAGTTTGCATATGTTGCCAATCATGTTTGATACATCATGCTTTTCAGTCTAAAAAATAATGTGCTGGCTCAACAAAAAAACTTTACGTTTCATTTTACATACTTTTTTGAGTTATGACAACTTTGACTGAATTTATGTTCAACTAACAAGCTACACTGAGTTAGAGGAACTTAATAATTTGCAGCATAAACACAAGTGTTTAAGTTAATTACTCCAGTTACTACAAGTTACTACAACCTCATTTAAAAAAGCCAATTAGAAGTTAATGTAATGATCAACATTATTATGTCAATAGAACTCTACAAAATAATGTTTGCAACTTATAAAGTTTAATTAAAACAATAAATTAGAATTTTTTACTTGCAACCATGCATTTATTTAAGTTGTTTAACGTCCCCTGAATTACTTTTTAGAGTGATTGTTGAAATTAGTAGTGGAGGAGGAAAATATGGCAGAAATAGGCAAAAAATATGAAATTTGGTGCTGATATTGCTATTTTTATGGCCAAAAAGTAAGATGAAATTTTGATAGTAAATCAGTGAAATCTTTATAACAAACTTAAAAAATGCATGTAAATATAATTTGTCACTCTAAATCTCCCAATAATATGTCTTAGTAAGATGAAATTGAAATGCTTAGTTTTATAAACAAGGCTCTAGTTTTATTGTGGGTGGCAAACCATAATATTATAATTAAGTTGCTTCAGTCCGGTATAGGTGTTCATCTTGAAGTATGAAAAAGACGGTAACACTTTATTTTAGGGTTCAGTTATTAACTATTAACTAGTTGCTTTAGCATGCATACTACTAGGATATTGTCTGTTTATTAGTACTTATAAAACACACATTAATGCCTTATTCTTCATGACCTTACTCTACATCCCTTAATCCTTCCCAATACCTAATACCCTGCTACAAAAACTACCTTACTAACTATTAATAAGCAGTAAAAATGTATAAGCAGTAAAAAGTAAGTAGGAGTTTATTGAGGCAAAAGTCGTAGTTAATAGTGAATTTGTGATCCCCATACTAAAGTCAAGTGTTAGACATGAACCACGAGGCGAAGGGCGATGCTTTAACAATTAAAGGCCTTTTACTTGCTAAAACTGTATATCAGATGACAGAAGGCATGTAGAAGGCATGTGTGCGACAGGTTTTGCAGCAACGTTTTGATCATGTTGATTAATTAGAGGCCTTAGAAATTAGAAATCACATATGATATAGGCTTTATAGGGTTAATATTTAGTATTTGGGGTTTGTTCAGATCACTAACTCTAAGTTTAAGCAGTAATTACAGTGATGCCTGTCTTAGCAAACCCCAAGTTAAGTTTCTCTATTTTTCCTCTGTTGTTTGTTCACTTTCTGTAAGATGAGCCTGTGTAAGCGGTTGGAGTCTCAGCTGGCTATCTCACACGAGCAGTTCTTTCCTCTTAGACTCCAGCTGAGCACTATTTCGCTATTTATTTACATGTAATTATTGCTGTGAGGTGCAGATATTAGCACTGTCAAGAACAATTTGACCTGACATTTTTCACTGTGCTGATCCCCTGCTGATTTTAGCAAACAAACCTCCTCCCTCCCTCCCTCTCTCCCTCTCTCTCTCTCTCTCTCTCTCTCTCTCTCTCTCTCGCTCTCTCGTTCTCTCTCTTTGGTGCGTGATTGTGTGTGTGTGTGTGTGTGTGTGTGTGTGTGTGTGTGTGTGTGTGTGTGTGTGTGTGTGTGTGTGTGTGTGTGTGTGTGTGTGTTTGCTTGTTCCTGGTGGCTGAATCCATCCCATACTCACTCAAGCATATCAGTGGAGAAGAATAGACGATTGTGACTCCACACGTTGCAGTGCAACCAAACAGAAAGCATATTAACCTTCAGTTAGCTGACAGACTGCGGCCGTGATCTGTGGGAATATTAAAAAGGATAAAGCAATCGCTAATGCGATCGAATGTGAACTTCCCCAGCAAACAGACAGAATTCTATAATCTGTCCCAATCTGACATTCTATCAGTTATTATTGTGATCAAAAGCTCCCTAATATAAAAAACACACATGCACATATAATGTGTAAAAATTAAATATAAATTTGTTATATTATAAATATAAAAGTCTCTTATTTTTATAAATATAAAAATCTCTTATTCGTATCTCTTACATATGTATAAAATGCATAGAAACATAGAAATTATGATACTGACTAAATAATCAGTTTTCAGATCAAAGATGCTAAACTTTGTGTGTGTGTATATATATATATATATATATATATATATATATATATATATATAATGATATTGTCAAATATTACACTAATTTATATGATTAGTTATTGATCATTTTTTACATTTATCTGACCATCAGAGATATAGACATTTGGTGCAATATTGATAATGGATTATTATGTTACAATAACAAATAATGATGGTCAGTTTTATAAACGTACACAGTTTTGTCTGTATATGGACACTAAGGATCCTAATCCAATCAATAATTTTACTGCTATACATTAGGTATCAAAATATAATCATGTAGAGGGAAAAAAAATCATGCTTATGTATGTTTAGATATAGTGCTGACTGAACTGAAATAATTCCTGATTTTGTGTGCTTCCAACGTCGTCGTAATCAAGTGATCATTTCAAAACCCTAATCCTGCCGATATGATGTGATCTCCAGTATATCATGCATGCCTCCATCAGATGCCTTTTTGAGAAGGGTTTGTCTGCGGCTGTCAGTGTGTTTGCTGACGTGAGGTGTGACTGACCAGAGGAGAGAGGTAGGGAGCATATGCACACTATTTAGTACAGTAAACATCCTCTGAGGAGTGACAGCTTGTTTCAGCGGCTGATAATGGCTTTCATCTGTGTCCTGTATGTCAGTGCCCAGATTCTGTCAGTGTCAATCAGAACCTAATTGAGCACGATTATCACACGCTCCCTTCTCCTCCAGAGCACCTACCGCCCGATTCAAACTGAGCTGAGGAATCATGAGCACACTCACTTCCAAAAGATTCAAAGGCAGCAATCCCAGAATGCACTGTTGAAACAATCATCCAAGGTGGTATCAATAAATTCATCATCATTCATTAACCATTTCAGTCGCATCCGACTCTGGGCCATCCATGAATTTCCCTGGCAATGATTTTTCCCAGGGTAGGTGGCCAGGTTTTTCCCCAACCCTCCCCATTACATGGCTTGGGACTCTCTCTCACACACACACACACACACACACACACATGTTGTGTTTCCATGTTTTATTGGGACATTCCATAGGTGTAATGCATTTTATTCTGTACAAACCGTATTTTCTATCCCCCTACACTGCCCCTGCCCCTAAACCTACCCATCACACTCACACACACACACACACACACACACACACACACACACACACACACACACACACACACACACACACACACACACACACACACACACACACACACACACACACACACACACACACTGCCCCTGCCCCTAAACCTACCCATCACAGGAGCTGCATTTTTACTTTTTCAAAAAAATATCACTTAGTGTGATTTATGAGATGTTTTCCTCATGGGGACCAAAAAATGTCCCCACAAGGACAAGGATTTTGGATATTGCCATCTTTGTGGGGACATTTTGTCCCCATACCGTAGGGATTACCAGTCCACACACACACACACACACACATACACACGCATACACTCCTATGGACAATTTAGTGCCTAAACTGCATGTTTTTGGATTGTGTGGAAAACCGGCGCACCCGGAGGAAACAGAAAGGCCTCCTGGCTCAGCCGGGACTCGAACCAGGGACCTTCATGCTGTTTTTTTTTTTTTATATCTATCTATCTATCAATCAATCTATCCATCCATTAGCTTAGAATGATGCTTATAACTCCATTGAAAATCATTTGTAGGGTGTTTCAAATCAGTCACTTATCATGTTCCATTTCAAAGGGTTAATGACTATTTAGGCAGCTGCTATATTGTGGATCAGAGCTGTGTCTAGAATGCTTGAAACAGGAGCGCAGTTATGTCCGATTGCATGTCTGTATTCCTCACCTCTCTCTGTCCATCTTCCTCATTTCACTTTCACCCCCACTCCCCAATTTCTGTCACCCCTTTCTCTTCCTCATCTCTCTCTCCATCTCTTCTCTATGCGGAAGCCTCTTTTCAGTTTTGATTAATGTGCTTTGGCCAATTACGGCTGTGACACAGCGAGCGGCCCCCGTCATCTGTTCTGTGTCAGCAGTCAGGCTGGCTCAGGGCTCCCAGGCTGGTTAATTGGCCCTCGCTCCCCTTCCACCGTGACCAAAAGCCTCTAATTGAATTTATGCAACCACTGTTATTTTTAAATAGTCATTTTGTCTCAGATGAGCACCACTATGGGAAGTGTAGGAGAGCGGTTAAGCAATAGTCTTGTTTGAAAAGCATCTGATTACCAGCCAATCCGTGTGGATTATATTTATATATTATATATATTTTCCCCCTAATAATTTATATGACTTTAATTGGGTCAAAAATGATCAACATGAAATGTGTTTTTAAATATCTAAAGCAGGCTGGCCATTAAAAATATTTCATTAAAAATTATTTTAGTATTTCGTATTAACAAATGTTTTGTTAACATTGCTTGCCGTTTTTTTTTAAACACTGTTAATGTCTTTAAACTCAATAAAATTATTATTTATTTCTCAGTATTTATTATTTTAAATACATGTTTCTGACTATTTATTTACAATAATAAAGTATTAAATATTTACTATAATAAAGTATTAAATATGAAAAATAATAAAATTACATTACATTTTAATATAAAATATATATTGATTAGCATGTTAATGTATTTTATTGGGTATTAAAACAAGTATTATTTTTTATTTCTTAGTATTTATTATTTGAAATACAATTTACTCAATATTTAATTACAAAAATGAGGTATATATATAAAATATTAAAAATACACTGTCAGAAAAAATAGGTACATTGCTGTCACTGGGGCGGTACCCTAAGGTACAAAACCGAAAAGGTATGTACCTTTAAGGTATTAATACACACTCTTAAAGTTCTGATATGTACTCTGTAAGGCACTAATATGTACCATTTAGGGGTGAGTACCTTTTCACTTTTGTACTTTAGGGTACCGCCCCAGTGACAGCACTGTACCTTTTTTTCTGAGAGTGTAATATAAACTTTTATATTTAAAATATAAAAATACATATTTATCAACAATAAATATTACTCAATATTTATTTAAACATGTTAATGTATTTAACCCAATATTTATTTCTCAGTATTTATTATTTGAAATAAACTCAATATTTATTTATAATAAAGTATTACATATTTAATAAAGTATTAAATATTACAAAATTGTAAAAATATTATTTAGAATATAAAAATATATATTTATTAACAATAAATATTACTCAATATTTATTGAAACATCTCAAAAATGTTTAAAAACCAAACATTTGTATTATCATTTGATACGGCTCTTGGTGAATTTCATAACAGACACGATCAGGAAAGAACATTTCTGCTAAATGGCCAGGCAGGGATTATCAGCTGATGACGAAAATATCTAAATTGCCAAATATTGGTCAATGAATAGGTCGAAAACAATTTCAGTATTAAACTAAATATTGACGTATGGTGTGTCTGAAATATTTTTCATGATTTTACTAAATTGATAGCTGAATTATTTCCCAAGGTTCTCTATTTTACATTACGCTGCAGTAATCCTGAATGGGTGTCAGTCGAGGAGTTGATAAATTGCAGAAAGCGTTATTTGCCATAATCTTGGCCCCAGGACTGTCCTTTGAAACACAGACAAACAATCGACAGCAGGAGTGTGAAAAACCGCTCACAATTTCCAGTGCAGGCGACTATCAGGCGCACAGATCTGTGAAGGGATGAGATGATATTCTGTCAGTCTCAGATAACTTACACACACTGAGTGGGCTTATTCCCCTCCGTCTGCCCTCCTGACCTGCACTAAACTTGAAGGTACCACTGGAGGGCATTAGGGTAGGGGGGAAGTTAGTGGTGAGAGGAACTCTCTAATCCACTCTGGGCTAGATTAAGAGTAGTGTGTGTGTGTGTGTGTGTGTGTGTGTGTGTGTTGGCCGAGAGCCTGGCGAGGGTGCAGAGGCCTGTGCTATCTGCTCTGTTGGCAGGCTGGCCCTAAGGCAAACTCAGTCCTACTGGAGTCTTTGTACTCTTAAAAACCCCTGTCTCTCGCACTCTCTGCACCCGAACCCCTTCCTCAAATCCTCTCTGTCTGTCTGCCATCCCTGCGTTTCTCTCTTTGGATCTGCTGCTTCATTTATCTTTAGTATATTTAGTGTGTTTTATTTTGAAATCTCATTTATCTGTTTTTAGCTCTGGGTTAAGATGCCATATTTAGTCTGACCCCAGGTGAAAAATACGAACTATTAAATGCATTAAAATACAAATATTCAGTAATGCATTTTTAATACACCTTTTTCACCTACATGTAAGCTCTTGAAAGAGCATAAGGCATATTTGTAATAAAGAATAACTTTAAACGAAACAACAGAGGTCAGAACGACAGACTAAAAGATACATTATATTTTAAACATGAGTTATTGCAAATGTGTGTAGGGTTCTAAAATAGAACTTTAGTGTTCTAGACTAGAGTTTTAAAGAACACTTCATGGCAAAAAGGTTCCATGTTGTTTTTAATACTTAATATCGAGGAAGTAAGAGTCACGTTTTCCAATACAAATTTGTTTCCAGTACTATTTCTTTTCTTCTGGCGAACACGTAAAATTGAGTGCATGTGCAGTTGTAGCGCAAGCTTAATGTTTGGCTTTTGGGAAAATTGCCTCTTGAAACATTGTCATCTGCACCAGACAGATTCCTTTTAGCTCCGCAGTTGTCGAGCCGTTTCTCCAGAGCTTGACTAAACACGAAAGGGCTCGTTGTACATTTAAGCAGACAAAAAAAAAGAATAATTTGACTGTTAAGGAAATTAAAGTGGTATGAAAGAATCCCTTTTAGTGTGTTGCACATGCACTATTTGTTTATCTGAAAGGATGCACATTGTATCAATTTACAATTCTGGGTTTGCGCCGCCTCAGGCTGGAGGTGTCTCAGAAGTTGGAGAATTAATTAGTTTTTTATTATTATTTATGGAGAAATCTATTTGGAGAGAGGAAGGCATTGCCTGTGGGCTGTGTCCTTTAAACACTGGAGCCCTGACTTCCATTATCTACCGCGCACACCACGCACAACAAACAAGAAAAGCGCTGCGGAAGATATAGTCGAAACAAAGGACAGAAATGTATAGTCTGCTTGGGTGGGGGGAGGGTTTATTTAGTTGGTGAACTACAGGCTGCGTTTGCCGGAGGTGCTTGTTTTGCCATGGAGTCTGATATGTCACACACTCCCGTATCAGATTAATAGTCTGAATGATATTGATTTTTGTTTATTTAGCTGCGTTAATGTTCTGGGTTGGGTAGATTTGTAATACAATCTCAGCTGAGCTTAATCTTTCCCCTGCAGCGAAGTTCAGCGGTTACGCCTCTTCTGGTCAAGGTGCATCAAGGTCATGTGTAGCTATAGCAGTTTAAAAAGCTGCAGAAATGTTATTGGTCAGTTTAATAAATGCATCCAATGTTCCTTAATTCGCCCTTGTATGAATCCCATAGAGGTCACGGTTTGACTGGTTAGCAGTGGTAGATGCCATAACTAGGCCTTTCCTCATTGATGTCCATTCAAAAGTAGCCATATTCTGACTAAATACGACCTATAAACTGTGAGTATTTCATTGTTATACTAAATGTTTTGCCAGTGACTTTGTTGAAGGGCTCTAAGTGCAATAAACACACAGCTTAGGTGTAAAGATAATACCAAAATATAACTTTTTGTAGTTTTTAGTATAACATATAACTCACACACAAAATTATAACCTTGTTCCAAATCCTACTGAACTGCCTACCTAGACAGCTTTTTCATTCATTATAGTTGAGAAGACTATTCAAAGAGTTAAGTAGTCGTGCTATTCTGCTTTAGATATCAGTTCAAAGTATTGCGCTGTTAGCTTAGCGATATGCTAATGTTTGTGTTCTCCTATGGAATCAATTATAAAGCTGTCTTTCCTACTATTTTGTGTAGCATGCCTGTTGCACAATGTTTCTGTGTAATGTTCCAAAATGATGCCCTTCTTTGAAGATGAGTTCAGTTGACTTGTAATTGAGTCATTCTACAATTTTAGACTAGGGGCCAGATTTACAAAACAGGGAAAATTAGCATGAGAGCGAAATCCCAATACTCTCCTACCAAAAATATTGCGTCTGGAAGGGAAACTCCTACAAATGCATATGCAATAAGCCGCAAAAATTACTGAACTGACAGTAGTTTTTTAATGTCAAAAGAGGGTTTGTGCTGGCGTAAGCTGTTAGTAAATATGGCCCTATGACCCCAAAAGTTGTCAACTATATGTTATTGTCTGAAATATGGTTAAAGTATGTACTGACAAGCATTTATGCTAAACTATAAGTGTCCTTAAGTCTTGATGTGCTCTCTTTAAATACAGTTAATGGCCTTTTTTTTCATTAATATTATATTACCCAGCAAACATTTGGACGTTTAATGACCGTTGAAAAGGCGTCCCTCCGACACATCCAGTCATGGTTGAAAAACAGTTCCAAAAAGAAAGTTGGAAATGTTCCATGTTACATATTTTTACAGATTTATTCTGTCCTACCATGTCTATTTTTGCCAGGGACACGGCGTTGCCGTTGGACCAATGTTTGCTGGGTATCTGCAACTTAAGTGTTTTTTTTAAAACATTCCTAAATATGCATTCAATACAACTAAGCACACTTCAAAATGGTGAAATTGATGACTGATACGCAGCTTAAGCAGAGTGTGTTGTGGCAAACAGTTTCACCATATATAAACTGAAACCAATAGTAATTTTATTGAGAAAGCATGCTTTTTGTAGATGTGAAATGCCCCTCATTATATGATGAGCGATTTAGAATGGTTTCTACAATGTGATGTGAATTAAGCACTATCCCAGTATTTTATCTCAAGGAAATGAGGACTGCAACATTACAAAATGTGATAAAAATAACAGCTCTATCTTTCCAGCAAAGGTCCGGAGATTTCCCTTCATTCCCTCTCCAAAGGAGGTCAATGCGGCTCTGTTGAGGAAGCGCTGCTGGAATTTTGTGCTTTATAATTAGAAGCGCTGATAGAGGAGTCAGTCCTGATTGTCTGCCGCTTTAATTTAATGTGCATATAAAGAAGGAAGCAGTGTAATCAAGCTTCAATTAACCGATGACTAAATCTCTCCCACCCCTGCAGCTGCCGTCACGGCCCCCTCGTGTGGCCACCAACAAGGGCTACTTGTGCTTTCCATTCACTAATCTGCTATAATCAGGAAACGTATGAATCTTCCAGCCATATGGCCGCATCTCATGTGTCTCTTATAAAGACACGGCAATGAATCTCCCACTTATGTGGATGCATGTCACATGTGCGTGGAAGGGGCTTCCATACTGATAGAATTAGCATGAGGAAACCACTAACCAGAGTTATGCGTCCGACGTGCCTCAAGTGTTCCATATTTCCTGCGAGACATTTAGGGAATGTTCATCATAATATGATTAATTTTGCCCGTCCGCTGGCGTGCGCCGCGTCGTCACCGAGCACAAGTCGTTGTTTTGCAGGTAGATTTTTTTTTGGTGTGCTGATGTGAACTGCGTTTAAACTCACACGGGTATGGGTTTGTGTGTGTCGCGTCTGTGTGTGTTTAACCAGCTCCGTGATGGTCTAATTGGTTTAGCAGCCAAAGGGAGTCAAAGGGCAGCGTAGCGTATCGAGACGCAACGTGAACCTGATGCTGGGAAGGATGCTTTCTGTCGCCTGAGAGGGAAGACCATGTGTGGGGCTTCCTGGAAAACACTTCTCCAGCCCCAAACACTTATTTCATCTTTCACTCTCATGCTTTTTTTTTACATGATATTTTTTCTTGCATGACCTTTTGACCAGATCTTTTTCTTCATGTTGTAGAGCAGCATAGCTGGAATACAGTTGACAAAACTGACCGCTTTGCAATGGAATACTAGTTTACTGTATATTGTATATGTGTTTTTTAATTTTATATTTCAATTTAAATATTTTGATTTTATTCTGTCTTATTAAAAACAAGGTGTGTGTATATTATACTATTATTTGAAATATACTATAATATAATATTATTTCAAATATATATTATATTTATTTTAAATGGATATTGTGATAATTATTCATAAAAACAAAAAAATATATATAATTTTTATATCATGTTATGTGATAATTGGTCATAAAATCATTCCTGTGTAAATTGTTAAGTTGAGTTTACTTTTTGCAATGGTAAATGTTTCAAATAGTAGTTGTTGTCACTTGATCTTACTAAGTTGAATGTTTAATTTATGTAATTTGGAAGTCTAATAATAAGTCTAAAGAAATGTTAAAATCATGGTTGTTATCGATTCCGGTTCATTCCTCACACTAGGAATGGAGGGTCAAGTCACGTATTGCATTGTGGGATACAAAATGCAATATGTGGGATACAATTCTGATAGAATACACATTTTGATGAGTTTAGCATACTGAAAATGAGCAGATTGTGCAATATATATGCATTTAAGAAGTATGGTAACATTCAAATTTGTGTTTGCCAATGAATAATACACTTAAAAAAATGCTAGGTTGTTTCAACCCATGTTTGGGTCAAACATGGACAAACCCAACTGTTGGGTTTAAAACTGAATTTAACATTTTAAACCAATGGTTGAGTTGACCCAAACATGGGTTGAAACAACCCAGCATTTTTTAGAGTCTAATAACTGTGAATGTAATTCTCAATTCACAACCGATAAACAAGCAGCTTGATCTCACATTAATTTTAGTTTAAGAGCCGGGCCTGTGTGTTAGGGATGGGAGATCACGTACTTGGCTCTGTTCAGGCCGCTGCTCATTATTATTCATGAGCGTGGGGGTGTTTCTGGAGCCTGGGGGCGGGATTATCTTCTCCCTCAGTGCTTGTTGTGCTGGAGGCCTCGGTACAGGGGTCTGTTTGGCACTGCCGTTGGAGTCTGATGGGTCTGGCCTCGCTCCCCTGTCCCTTTCTTTTGCTGTATCACTCTCTCTGACCGTTTCCAATCACTCTGGGACGCTGGCTGTGCTCTGTGCCTGGCACGAGTTCATTCTCTGTCCCTTCCCTCCGTTGCATTAAGAGAAAGAATATTCTGCTGTCTAATGGTTGCAGTAAAATGAACAGTGTATTGGTCATTTTACATGAGGGCGAACGTGTTCATAGTTTCTATAACTACTTGGCACCTTTTGGGGGGACTAAATTAGCTCTTAGGGTCTAACCAGTGAAGTCTATGTTGATTGGCCGAAACACTGATACCCGCCACTTTTAAAAAACTGTGTAAACCGAGAATTTACAGATACTTACTCCACAAAAACAGTGTTAGATGCCCCGACATTGACGTTGTTGAATGTTGTGCTTAAATGATGTAGCTGTTAGCAGGCTTACGTCACTTCAGAGTTCCTACTGGCAGTGTGAATGCAACCAGGAAAATGGCCCAGCACAGTTTTTCTTAGTGAGAATAGTTTTAATAATCTAAGGAACCTTTTTCCACTCTAAAGAAACTTTTGTTCAATGGCAAAGCGTATGCATACATATCTTTCATGGAACCATTGGTGACAATAATGTTGGGCAGAATTAGATGCAAAGTGGACCAAGCCTGCAGATCCATCTCTAAACACCTGCCTCTGTCTCTGTGTCTCTCTAGGTGATGAGTATTTTGAGTAACCCCAGTGCCGTCCCGTCCCAGCCTCAGCACGATTTCTCCATCTCTCCTCTCCACGGCAGTCTGGAGGCATCTAACCCCATCTCAGCGAGCTGCAGCCAGCGTTCAGACCCCATCAAGAGTGTGGACAGCCTGGCGTCCTCTCAGTCCTACTGTCCCCCCACATACAGCGCCACCAGCTACAGCGTGGACCCCGTCACCGCAGGATACCAGTACAGCCAGTACGGCCAGAGTACGTACTGTCCCGCCATCAAACACTCTGTACATGTGACTGAAAGTATATGTATATACAGTCTCTTCTGCTCACCAAGGCTGCATTTATTTGATCAAAAATAGAGTAAAAACAGTTGTGAAATATTATTACCATTTAAAACAACTGTCTTCCATGGAAGCGTGTTTCCACTACTGAATAAAACATTAAAAGGGTCAAATGAAAGGGGTAAAAGGGAAGCCATTATTGCCCATCTGAGTTCATATCCTCTCTTCCGCTGAGGGTGAGCTGTGCCCGTCGCTGACCATCTCAGGACACTCTGACCCCTCTGCCCATAAGAGCGGGGCAGACACATGCTCCTGATAAAGACCCCAGCATCGGCCCCGGGCTCCTCTGTTAGTCACAGTGCTCTTCCCTTGACTGGGAAACGGGCACTTCAAAGTCCACTTTACACCCCTAGGGTCCTAATGTCCTTTTAGTCACCTCACACACACACACACACACACACACACAAGCTTCAGGACAGGAAAGAATTGATTGATTAAATTAACATAATCAGAGGCTGATGTTGTCACAGAAGTCACTGGCTTCAATCTACTTCCATTAGATGTGTGTGTGTGTGTGTGTTTGTGTGTGTTTCGTTAAGCATGTGTCTAACTTAAACTCGAGTAATTGTGTTCAAACTTTTGAATGGTAGTGTCAAGGTTATCCAAATCTAACAAAACTCTCTCTGAGGATGAAAAATGGTTCGAAATGTTTTAGGTTGCTAGTTTGGGTTAGTCTGTAGTCTGTTGTGTTGTATACAAACACTAGAGGTGGATGGTTTGCCTGCGGTGAGTAAACGTGTGGGTGTGTGAAGTAGTGTCAGGTCCATCAGAAGGTGCAGGAGGCTTGATTGAAGAGATCTGACGAGCGAATGTCAGGTTAATTATGAGTGAGATTGAGAGGACTGATCTGTTTAATGAGTCAGACGAGAGAGCTGCTGAAAATGAGGCGAGTATGAAGCATGAAATCTCAAACGCTTAGTGTAATAAAGACTGACACACACACACACACACATACAGAGCTGAATGAATGACACCAGGCGTTCTCTGTCTTTCTGGCCCTTGAATGACTAAATGCCCACTTTAGCGTATATGCATTATCTTTCAGTACTCTTTTTTTGTGTAAAAACTCAGATGACAAGTGTTGCCAAGTCCACGGTTTTTCAGTGGAATTGGGCTACTATAACACTGTTGCCGCAGGCTATTTTTCATGTCCGCAGGTTGACGCGACCCCAGTAATGTGATATTTATCCCCGGGAATGCAAATTTTAGCAGGAGAACCCTGCCAAAAAATGCAGATTTTACCCCCCGGAACACGTTTGGGCTAGTTTTGAGTAGCAATTGGGGGGTATGTTGTGAAGACCTGGCAACCCTGTCGATGACTGTATTATATGTGTAATGTTGGATTGTGTCAGTGATGATGTTTGAATCACAAAAGAGTCATTGATACAGTGAGTCAGTTCTTTTGGAATGATTCAGTTGAACTAGTGTTGCTATTAACTAAAACTAAAACTATTAAAAATTGCTTTCAATAATAGAAATAAAGCTGAAATAAAATCAATGAAAAACTTAAACTTAAAGCTATAAAAGTAAATAAATACTGGTAAAAAATTTGGGATTAAAATATGCTACATAAATCATTTGACACTGATTCATTTTGAGAGCATAATTAGGTCTTGTTACAGTAAAAACAAACCAGTATATAACAAAAAATGAAAAGCATTGTGATTTTGTATGTGTTTGTGTGATTTTGTCTGTCCATTTTATGGAACAACAGTACATGTATTATTTAACTATGGTGATTTAAATCAGTTTTTGAACCGGTTCATTGAAACAAACCATTTAAACGAACCAGAATGAAGACCTTCCGTATGCCATGGTGTTTTATTAATGCATAAATTGGTGTGAGATTGCTTTTATGTGCAACTTCCTGCTCATGCCAGTGTGTCTGTTTCCTACAGCCGCTGTGGACTATCTGGCCAAGAATGTGAGTCTGTCGACTCAGAGGAGGATGAAGCTGGGCGATCATTCGGCGGTGCTGGGACTTCTGCAGGTGGAGACGGGACAGGCCTACTGAGTCGAACACACCTTCCCATGCTCTCAGATGCACACACACACCTCCTTCGACCAGGTGGAGCTCTTTACCGCATCAGCCGGCACAAGCGGAAGGTTTTCCTCTGATTTTCAAGACAAAACTCTTGCCATTCCATTTCTGGGCTCGTCATGAACCTCTAACCGGACAAGAGGACCACGTCGATGGACGCCGCGGACAGCAAGAACGCATTCCGAGCCATTTCCAAAACGTACTTTCACCTTGCTGTGCATAGTCGTGTATGAATCTCAGTGTCATTACAACGGATAATCTCGCTTGTTTTCTATTGGTATTGTTATTACGATTGCCCTTACAGTTGTTGTAATTATGATTATCGTAACTATTGTTTTGTTTCGTTGATCCACACGTAGCATTTTTTACTAATTTGAACCTGAAGTTTTTTTACGTGAAATGCTAGCAGTGGGCTAGTGTGTGTGTTGAAAGTGTGACTGCTGGTTTTCCGCTTTCCAGGTTCCCCTCACCCCAAGAGCCGTAACGTTCCCGAGCAGTTTGACCTTCTCTGCCTTCATTTTTCACTTGACATTCCATGCAAACCTGGCCACTCAGTGGGAAGTCTGGCTTGAGGTATTCTGCTGGGAATTAGCAGTGCTTTTTAGAGGACCAGGCGTTTTTCTCTCGCTCAACTGCCCGTTTTGTCCATATAGCGATCATCCAGGGGGAAGAAAACAGCATTGTTTGGGAATACAGTTGTGAATTTTATTCTTTAATTTTCTAGAGAGAAGCAACACTTTGCCCTTGAACTAAAAGAAGACAAAAAAATCTAGTCAAGAGATACTGTTTCAAACATGCATATTATGATTTCCCAGACAGCAACATAGCATCGGCCCAGATCCGGCCCACATGTGGATTCCACACATACCAGATGTGGGCCGGATCCGGCCAACACAGTTGTTTTCTGGGTTTAAGTTAAGCAATGCAAACATTTTATTAACTAATACACAAGTGGTTTATAGACCAAGGACACTACCGTTCAAATGTTTTGGCTCTTCTGCTCACCAAAGATGCATTTATGTGATCAAAGATACAGTAAAAACACTAAATATTATTACAATCTCCTTACAAGTTTTCTATTTGAATATATTTTAAATTGTAATTTATTCCTGTGACGCAAAGCTGAATGTTTAGCATCATTACTCCAGTCTTCAGTGTCACATGATCCTTTATAAATCATTCTAATATGCTGTTTTATTATTAAATCAATGTTGAAAAACGTTTTTGCTACTTCATATTTTTGTGGAAACCATTATATAGTTTGTTTTCAGGATTCTTTAAAGAAATGAAAGCTCAAAAAAAACTTTTGTAAAATTATAAATGTCACTTTTGATCAGTTCTTTGCATCTTTGCTGAATACAAATATTAATATCTTTCAAAAAACATTCTCACTATCCCCAAAGTTTTGAATGGTAGTGTATAACAATGACAACATTCCTCAACCTCTTTCTTGCTTTCTCTGTCTCCCTTCTTTTTTTTTACATTACAAACGGGCACAAAAACACACCAGGGCTCCTGTAATTAAGATCTCTTGCATTCACAAGTTTGTACAAAAAAAAGTTGTGAAATTTTCGACATTTGTGTAGCACTCGCAGGTGACATTTTGACACGTAAATGGAATTGTACAGTAGATGAAGCAGATCGTTTATTGTTTGTTTATAAAGAATATGTTTTATACTAAAACAGAAAAGGTGTTGTGTGGTAGATGAAGCAGGGGATATCTGTAAGTCTTATATTGTAATTTTGTGTTTATATTTACTGCTTTGGTTTATTTTGCTTTCGATAGTTATTATGTATCATTTTTCTTAGGATTCAAAGTGTATGTGAGAAGCTCTTGATAAAAGACATTCACGCTTAAACCTGAATGAAACGGGAATCGTACTGCTTATGATTCTCTGCTTCAGGTTGGAGGAAGAGCACATTTGTGGATCCATAGTGAAGATGAAATATTGACAATGAACCGTTTGGAAGCTGAAACTTTGCAATGGAAGTGACTGATGGCTTGTTTAATGGACTGTGGGAAACACAGCAGTGTTTGGTGCTAAATTGACTGCTTTTGACTCAATGAATCCCTCAATGAGCGAACCAGAACTCCTAATGAAACCACCTGACCCAAACCCCGCCCCCTTCACTTCCAGCTGTCGATATCATAATCAAACGAGCAATGAAAATGAAATGACTTCTAGTGTAGAGCATCCATGGCTAACACCTTTGTTAATCAACATTTGGATATTAAAACTATTATCCATCATGCCCCTCTGGGACGTCAAACTGGGGACCTGCTTTTGTTAGCATTTGTGTTTATGCTTTCCTCCCATTTCCTTTCAGCATGTGTGTACGTTACCATGGTATAATTTATTCTGCTGTATGAAGTAGTAGCTTTAGTGGGAACCTTGTATTTGGTATTTACTACCTTCAGCCTGTTGGTGTCTTTACTGTAACACTGGCGTAAATGTTATCAATTAAAGATCTAAAACTGACATAAGGATCAAACGTTCCGTTTCCAGAGTTTGTCTTTTATTTCAAAGCACAAAATTTCGATGAAAGCTGTGCTAGATTATATTTTGCCTTTGAAATTGTCTATGCACAATGTAACTTTAAACATTGGGTATTTATATGCTAAGGTTCTTCGTTTCGTCCAGGTGAAGAGTATATGAATGTAATAATGATCAACTTTGATACCGAGACAGGAAGTAATCATAGTTTTCAGTCACATGACTCTATTTCCATCTGTTTCAATCCAGGAATATTTAGGAGAATATTCCTCTCAAAATCAAAATGCAACTTTTGGGCACTTGTGATTCATATACATCACCTGCTGCCGTATTTCAATCACTAAAAAGTCAGTTATTAAAAAAATAAATAGACAATTTTTTTCATTCACCAATCAATTTTTCAGGTTGCAGGCTACTTTTTAACCAAACTTTGTATAAAGATGATTCTCAGCTATATGTTATGAAAGATATAACAAAATTATATGATATACTATTTTACTTTATATGTGTATAAACATGGGCATAAATGGCTAGTCCTGTAAAAAAAATTGTTTCTACTTAAAAAAAAGAAAAATTCACACTGCATTAAAATGCTAAGTTTAGTTAACTTAATATAGTTAAGTTGTAACATCCACTTTTTACTTTGACTAAACTTAAAAATTTTAAACTGAATTTTTTTTTTTTTTACAGTTAAATATGAATGTTTTCTTGAGGCAACATGTAATGAAAAAAGAAGTGTAATAATGGGAGTAATAACTTGCATGTACCTAGTAATAAAGTATTCATAATTACATGCAGCCCGCAGCCAAACCCTATATAGCAAGTACTTGTTGTATTACTCAGTACTTAAATATATACTTTCACAGTAACAACGACACCTTAAAATAAAATGTAACCCAGCATTTTTATACGAATATCTTATAAGTATTGATGTATGATTTCTAAAATATTATCATAATTGCATAAGAGTTCTAAATGTGATCACTTGGTCAATGTCAGTCAGTTTTAAAGACTAAAGAGAGGGAGTTGTCATGATGAAACCTCCAAACATTTATAGTACATCCAGACTTAAAACTGTGACATGTATGGTCTTAGAGAAATTCGCTTAAATATAATGTGCTCTACTGAGGACAAAAATCTATGCCTGGGTCTCAAATTATAATGATTTTCTACGGGAAAACTCTTGACATGAAACTCTGTGCGTTGTGTTTATATTCTGGTTTCGTCCGCTTGCCTGTACATCATCAGTAAGGTGTGTATTTGCTCTTTAATATCACTTTCTTACAGTAAGGCCACATAAAAAGACCAATCATGCTCAATGAAGACCAGGAGTCAAAGTACTAATGTAAGAGCCTTGTTTTGCCCTCTAGGTGGGCGTTTCTAGGGTGTGATGTCGTGTTGAATTAATGAGGTTTGCACCCTCTGTTCTTTTTAGAATGTTTAAAATTGCACCATTCAGAAAATATCAGAAATATCAGGTTCTCCTATATCGGTTCTTTAAATCATCTACTTTGGTACTCTGTCGCTTATAGTTTTGGTGGATGGCATTTCGTCTTCTGCACCTACTCTTATTATTAATTGGTATAAAGAAAGTATCATGTACCATTTGCAAAAGCATGTGCTTCAAGAACATATATCTGTCAGGCATAACATCATTACCATCTTCCTAATGTTGTGTTGGTACCGCTTTTGCTGCCAAAACAGCCCTGACCCATCGAGGCATGGACTCCACTAGACCTCTGAAGGTGTGTTGTGGTATGTGGCACCAAGATGTTAGCAGCTGATCCTTTAAGTCCTATAAGTTGCGAGGTGGGGCCACCATGGATCGGACTTGTTTGTTCAGCACATCCCACAGATGCTTGGTTGGATTGAGATCTGGGGAATTTGGAGGCCAAGTCAAAACCTTAAACTCATTGTTGTCTTAAACCATTGCTCAACCATTTTTGCTTTGTGGCAGGTGCATTATCCTGCTGAAAGAGCCACAGCCACCAGGGAATAACGTTTTCATGAAAGGCTGTACATTATCTGCAACAATGCTTAGGTAGGTGGTACGTGTCAAAGTAACATCCACATGGATGGCAGGACCCAAGGTTTCCCAGAAGAACATTGCCCAAAGCATCACACGGCTTGCCTTCTTCCCATAGTGCATCCTGGTGCCATGTGTTCCCTGGGTAAGCGACGCACACACACCCGGCCATCCACGTGATGTAAAAGAAAATGTGATTCATCAGACCAGGCCACCTTCTTGCATTGCTCCGTGGTCCAGTTCTGATGCTCACGTGCCACTGTTGGTGCTTTCGGCGGCGGACAGGGGTCAGCATGGGCACCCTGACTGGTCAGTGGCTATGCCGCCCCATACGCAACAAACTGCGATGCACTGTGTATTCTGACACCTTTCTATCAGAACCAGCATTAACTTCCTGAGCAATTTGAGCTGCAGTAGCTCGTCTGTTTGATTGGACCACACGGGCCAGCCTTCGCTCCCCACGTGCATCAATGAGCCTGGGCGGCCCATGACCCTGTGGCCGGTTCTCCACTGTTCCTTCCTTGGAGCACTTTTGATAGGTCCTGACCACTGCAGACCGGGAACACCCCACAAGAGCTGCAGATTTGGAGATGCTCTGACCCAGTCGTCTAACCATCACAATTTGGCCCTTGTCAAACTCGCTCAAATCCTTACGCTTGCCCATTTTCCTGCTTTGTAACACATCAACTTTTAGGACAAAATGTTCACTTGCTGACTAATACAGTATATCCCAGCCATTAGCAAGTGCCGTGATAAAGAGATAGTCAGTGTTATTCACTTCACCTCATAATGTTATGCCTGATCGGTGTAAATTAAAATGACTTAAAATCCTTTTTCTCAATAGCTGCTTTGTGCACATGAATAGACTCTGGAACCCAAGTTACAGTATATGCACAGCTGCTGGAAGTCATTCATTCTACCATTGTCCAGTTATGACATTCCTCCTGAACGTCTGTCTGTCTGTCTGAGTGTGGCCTGGTTTAGCCTGGACTCATGTGGCAGGTCCTGAGCAATAAGTGCAGGAGACACTGTCACATAGGAACTGCTGGTATGCTGATGGCATGGATGCAGATTCCAAACCGCATGATATCAAAACCAGCTGCTGCTGGCCTAACACCGACCTGCTGGAGATTTTACACATACTAGGTGATAACAATTCATCATGTTGATGATAACTCAATGCATCCATTGTTGCTTTCTGATAAACTTAAAAAATAATGAATTTTTGAATCTTTATTCATGACCACACAGTCAAAGTTTCACATAACAGACCTTAGTTGAGGTTAGACACCATTAATTTTGGACAGGAAACAAGCCTGTGAGGGATAGACTTTACTGAAACAACATACCAATTGTTCAGCTGACGAAACATCTTTCCAAAAAAAATATCTGTAGAAAAAACTGTTGTGAGTTGTTAAAATTATGTGATCTAGGACCTTTAGCTCGCCAAAGACCTTTCGACTGCAAGTCTATCCCTCATAGTTTCATTTTCATTTCTGTCAAAAATAATAACTCTGATTAAGGCCTTTAGCTCAGAGGTCTTCAACCCTGCTCCTGGGGACTCACTGTCCTGCAGAGTTTAGCTCCAACCCTAATCAAAGACAGCTGAAGCTAATCAAGCCCTTCAGGATCGCTTGTTGAAAATACACAGGCAGGTGTGATGAAGCAGGTTCCAAATAAACTTTGCAGGACAGTGGGTCCCCAGGAGCAGGGTTGAAGATCTCTGCTTAGCTCATTTCCAAAACTTTCATAAGCAGATCATTTCATGGGCAGTATCATATCTGAAATATTTGGAAATATCTACCATAATTTTACCCTTAAGTGACAGATTCATAATGCTCAACAAAAGCACCAATTCTCATTTTGTGAACTATACACAAGACTCAAGTGCTCATAGTTGATTCCAGCAATGTTTGCTGTTATGTTGGCAAAAAAAAGCATATTGCATATTCAAATATTGTACATAACAAGTACTTTCTTAGGTAAGTGCATACTGTAAAATATGTGCAACCAATAATTAATTGCACAAAACGTGTACTTGTTATCCGTGTTGCAAACCCATATTTACAGCATTTGTTGCTACAGCAATATTAATCTACAAAGTACCTTCTAGAACATCATACCTCTGTGATTCATTTGACATTTTTGGCATACAAAATATCGTACATTGCATTCAAGGTATACATATGATCAGTTAATGCATTGCCTAATCCAACCTATGACCTTTTTGTCGCTAGGGCCATGATTCATTTCAATGGCTTTGCAGAGGATAAATCTATAGGTTGAGCTGGTGTTTTAACCTCTTGACAGCCACATATGATTGTGCTCTTTATCCTACATGCTTTGTGTTTTCGTCGTCAACCTCCCTTGGATGCATGTGTGAGATGTTTCAAGTCTCCTCTGGATTAAGCTAAAGCATGTGTTCTGGCTGTCCTGTCAGCTCTAACGCCGATCCTCAGGCCCTTCTGTCACTGCTCTTTCTTCGATTCTCCTCCTCCACGAGGCACCGCCCAGTCGACCGTGTGTCCTCATCTTTGTTACCCTCTCCTCTCTCCCCTTTTGATCCTGTAATTGATTGACTACAGGAGGAGGATTCAACGAGACCCACAAGAGCCAATTCCCCTCGCTTCTCTGGAGAGGTTCTGATAAAGTGCCGGCCCGTATATGTGGTCCCTACACCAGACGTATGGCCATTGAAGGTGGCTATGAGCTACGGTGGCTTAGCCGCTGGCTTTCTCCAGGGGCCCGAGCTTGTGTCCTGCCGGTAATGGGCTTGTTTAGATCAGAGGGATGGAAATGAAACTCTTGAGCCGCAGAGAGGAGGATGCCGGTGGACTCCTATCTCCCAGGACGCAGGCCCCACAGCGAGAGGCATCTGCATAGACTGAGCTGGCCGCTCGAGAGGAGGGCTGATAGATTCGGATCTCGTTTAAGAGAGCAAGGGCTCAGGAAAGCTGGACTGGACAGGCATGGAGAATGAGGAGGTTGATGGACCTGGCTCGGCGAGAGCCAACAAACTGAGCGAAGGACAGTTTAATGAAGCCATTATTGCCCCACTTTCAGAGTTCTGGAGAAGAAAGAGCCAAACAACAGCAAAACATTTCAAAGGTTGCTCATGTAGCTCATAGACTTTCATTTAAGTCATTTTCTCTCAGATTAGTATAAAAACTTTTAGTCTTGGAAGAATTTGATATGTGTTCTTAATAAAATCTCTGACTTTTGATTACAGACTTTCCCAAATTTCATGATGACTTGATTTACGATTCATTTAAGTATCAATTGAACGTTTCTTAATTTTTCTCTTAGAGTTTTTGGGTTGATCACTGTGGTGAAGAGTTGAGCTTCTGCTTAGATTGAGGACAGGTAGAAATTTGCATGATTTAATATTTGATGAGCAATAGTTGTTGGAAGTATTACGTCTGCACTCAAAGAAATAAAAAACCTGGGTTAAAATCACCCCAATTTGAGTAATTTTTAAAACATATTGCCTACATTTAAGTTTGTTTAACAAATATTAGAAGTAAAAAATGTAACATTTAGAAGTAATTCAATTGTAAGCGACCAGTCTCTGTTGTCCTGTTTCCACCGTAAGGGCGCTGGATCTCGTGCCGGAGATTGTGTCGCGTTCAGCGGGAGAACTTCTAACTTCAGACCGCCTGCGTTTCACTCGTATAACCTGTCCATAAACAATCAGTGTACAGCTCTGAGAACATATTTTAACATCATGCGTATTTATATTCTGTACATATGAATAAAATCATTCTTTTTTCTAACTGTTTTCAGATGCTTTGACAGATTTATTGGCGCTTGTTCAGTTGAGTTTTGTTACAGAGTATTTGTAGTGTGTTTAAATGGTTAATTGTGTTTGCTTTACTTAAAGAAGCATGTTGAAAACAAGTAAAGCTGAATGGGCCAAACAAATTGTAAACACAGTGCATTGTTTTTACAGTGTCATTGTTCAGGTCGATAAATCTGAACACAGTAAAGGCCACATTACATTATATGGTTCAAGTGTCCAATTATGAGTTTTTCCTACCATGTGCCATGGATCAGAAATGACCTACGAACGTGTAAAAAAGCACATGGATTCCGATATTCTCAGATCAGTTTCAGCCTCATTGTGGAAATAAATCTAATGTGACAAATTATTCACCCATTCGCCCAGGCTTCAAAAAGGACTCTTCTCGTCTTTCTCTGCCATAAGAGACCAATTTTTTGCTGACCTTTAAAGATGGTGCAGAAAGCAAAAGCTTGTATTATCATGTCATCCTAGTCCACTACAAATCGTGCCATTTTTACTTCCTTTTCGTCCTACGCTTTTCAAGGTCAGTATGTCTTTGGGTTATTTCGCCATGCATAGTGTAAATGCTGATCAAAAATGGGTCACTTTTTTAAAAAAGTCAACATATTGGCATCAAGATTTGCAGTGTAAATGTGGCCTTGTTGAGATCTTTTCCGAAACTCTCATGTGCTGTCCATTTAATCTCATTGCCATTGAAACAATTAGGATACTAAATAGATCTCATGTGATTTTTTAAAACCTAGGCCTATGGATGCAAACAAAACAACAAATCAGCATGATTTTCATTTAAACACATCTTGGCAGAGTGCCTTCTTTATATCTACATATATATGTAAGAAAATGAGGGTTTAAAGAGCCACAGAGGAGCTGATCCAGTCAGATTACACTGAAGGTGTTCTTCTCTGAGGCTTAAGTGTCTTAAGAGAGCTGCGCTGTTTCCGACTGTCATGGCTGTCACAGTGAAAGCACTTACGGAGACCCGTAATTCTCTAAATCCCGTAATTATTCCGCGATACATAATGTACCTGCGCCGCGGCCTGTCTGACGTCCTACTTTGACTCCAGCTTTGCGCAGACAGAGGCCTCTGTAAGCTGGGATTTCAGTCTCATCTTTGGCAGCGGGAGATCTTCGAGAGAACATCTTCCAATATTGCCTTTTTATGTAAGGCCTTAAATTTGCAAAAGCAAGTCGAATTAAGATATTTCAAGTCGATTCGTTTTGAATGTGTCATTGTCATCTCGGCCCGGATTGGGATAAGTCTTCGGGAGACCAGCCGCTGTCTTACTTTGTCCCCTCGAGTGCATCTTCAACTTCTAAAGCAGAGCTTGAAGAAGTTCTCCACTTCTCTCACCTCGAGTTCAGCACGGAGCGTTTCGCATATGCACGTCGGAATTGTTTGTTTTTCCCATTCTGTTCTTCAGACGGACGGCATCACACGAGCACACGCGCTCGCACACCTCTCTCCTCTGTAGATAAGCGGTTAGCACCAGAATAAAGGGCCACTGAAGTTGGGAATCTGAGAGATGGTTCGCCCAGATAACACTGCTGTGAAGCCAGGTTCGATTTACATATAAAAATCTGTGAGCTTGGCTCGCAGACTAATTAATATTAATAACTAAAATGCAAATGAGCACAGACAGAGGAGGCCCTTATGGAAGAACAAACCAGGGTTTTGTTGGGGATTCACACATAAGCCTCTTCTGAACGTAAGAAGGCTGCTAACAGCCGTAACGCCTGGGCATAGAGCGCAATACACAGAGACAATTTTTCTAGATAATAGCCTATCACGCAGGATACAATTTAAATTAAAAAATGCAATTTTCACCTTGAAATGAACAAATGATTACAATTTCTATACAAATTAAGGCATCCAGGCTGTGGCTCAGTGCAGCGCCAGGGCCATGAAACTTGACATAATTGCCATGAAATACATTTTCAAATATTTGTATTTTGTCCATCGCTTTAAAACATGCCACTCTTGGCTTCTGTGGGTATGTGATCTTACCTTCTGGCGCAGAAAAAAACACACATAAAAAAGGAGAGAAAATCATCAGAGATAAAAAGCTCTTCAACGGGGAAGATAAAATGTGTAGAAGTGGAGGAAGGCAAACACACACACACACACACACACACACACACACCCCTGTGGCTATCTCTAAAAGCCAAATTATGGATTCTTATCAAGGCAATCATATCTAGCAGTTATCTGCCGCTATGATAGACACCCTCTCCTCCCGATATCTCATTCTCTCTCAACGTTTCTGTCTCAGCACTTATTTATTTGTGATTAGGGACAGCCTTTGGAAAATAAATAATTGTGGAGGAGAGCCAGACTTTTCCCTGGATTTTGAACTTTAGAGGTTCTTTCAGATGACGGCAGATAAGTTTCTGTACGCTCGAGGCGGATCTGTAACAGGGCCAAAATCACAAGATCTCCAGTCTTTCTTGCTGCCTCGTTTTCTTTCTCTCATTTTCTTTTATTTGTTAGTGTGTGTGCTTCATGTTTATTCGTTATCTAACATCTTCAGTTCATTTTTACCCCCTTTCAGAACTTCCAACATGTTTTATGAAATTGTATAGAGAACCGTACAGGAAGGCACACATCATCATCATCATCATCATCAACAACATCATTATCATCAACAACATCATCATCATCATCATCATCATCATCATCATCATCCTGGTTTATATAGTCCTGGTTCATCATTTATTAACCCTCATGTCATTTCAAACCCATATGAGTTTATTTTATTCAGTGTGGAAAAAACTTTATTCTAGTTAGAAAGAATGATCATGTTGCTCTTTTCCATATAATGAAAGAAAATCATTAAAAAAACAAACATAATAACAATATAATGAGTGGTTCTAATATTAAAGGTATATTTTGCATTTCAAAAAGTTAAGGGAAAAACTGTTCACTAACAGAAATTGAAAACATACTAAATTTGAATAATTCAGTGCTTGCCAAACACAAATTTTTCACTTTTAATGGGAAAAAAATTCTTTATAGTATTGTTTTGTCAACTCTGTTACATACCTTGGTAACAGAGTGTGACGGTAGCAGAATTGACCAGTTTAAACTTTTTAGCCAAAAGCTCCACTCGCTAAATAAATGCTAAGATCACATGGCACTAATGAAATCATGATTAAAAGACAACCCACTGCGTGATCAGTGATAAATTCTGTTTTTCTTTTGGTATTGTGGTAACAATTTTTTCGTTTTACTTAATAACTTGTGGTGTAAGAACGTTTTAGATTAAAATATTTTCTCAGAGATAACACACACACCTTTCAGTGCTTCAGATCTTAACCATGAGGAAAAGTGACATCACTTCCTGTATCTTACAGAGTTGTGTGAGATTGTAATTCCACCGATTGAAAGGCAAAGTATGGCACGGTAACAGATTTATGGACACATTTTTATAAGAGAAAAGTTATGTTGTCAATGTAATTTTGTAGAATAAGGAAAATGACTATTTAGGGCTTTTATAAATAAAAATAAAATGAATGAAATATTACCAAAAGTAAAATAAAATATTTTGATTACACAATGATACATGATGGGAGAAAAAACACTGAATAATCTGGACAAGAAGAAATCATTTCCAGCTTTATGAGACACTTTTTACAGAAAATATTATATTGCTATGGCCTGTAACAACTTGTGATCCATGACGATGCGTAACAAATTATTAATATAGGCAAATAAAAAATATAACCATTTGAAAAACCTGCGTTTATAGTATCACCCATGTGCATTGAAACAAACTTAAATTTAAGCTCACTCTTAAAAATAAAGGTCACAAAAGGGGATTTTCACAGCAATGCCATGGTAACACTTTACTATAAGGTTCATTAGTTAACATTATTTGACTACATTCGTTAACATGAACTAATAATGAACTGCACTTATAAAGCATTTATTTATCTTTGTTAATGTTAATTTCAACATTTACTAATCCATTATTAAAATCTTGTTAACATTAGTTAATGCAATGTGAACTAACATGAACAAAACATGAACAGCTGTATTTCTATCAACTAACCTTAGCAAAGATTAACAAATACAGTAACAAATGAACTGCTCATGGTTAGTTCATGTTAGTTAATACAATAACTGATGTTAACTAATGAAAACTTATTGTAAAGTGTTACCAGTGCCATAGAAGAACCACTTTTTGTTTCTCCAAAGGACCTTTTTTAGTCAACAGTTCTTAAAAGAACAGATCATTTTAATAATCTATAGAAACCTTTTCCACTATAAAGAACCTTTTGTGGAAAGATTCCAAGAATGTTAAAGGTTCTTAATGGAACCATCAATGCCAATAAAGAACCTTTATTTAGTGAATCATTGCAGTCTTTGTGCTTGTGTAAAATTAAATAAAATTGAATAAATAAATAAGTGACCTCTGACATAATACAAGAAAATATTATGATAACTGAAATATTACTTAAAAAAATAAATAGGCAGATATTGTTGAGTGCCAGTTGCAAGAATCTCCCAGCTGGGGCTAACCGGCCGAACCTTGACCCTTGAGCTCTCATGACTTCTAACTAATCACGTCACAAGTTCAACAATGCAGAAATACAAATGAGACGTATAAAACATTCTGCCCAATATCCTTTTGTGTTCCTCTAGTTTTAAACAAAACGAGTGTGAATATGATTATATTATTCTATAGTGCTCTTGTAATTATTGAGTGTGTTTTTTAAAATGCAGAAGTAAACCATTGAAGTAGACTGCTCAGTTATTCCTGAGTTTCCGTCTCCCCCTCTTTTTTATCACATGCTTGGACAAAATGGACTAAAGCTCTGACAGTGATGTGGACAGTGGGCCCATTACATCCCGCTCTGCTCCCTCCCTCCTCTTTTCTCCTCATGAAGGAGATTCTGTCGTCCAGAGGTGCACATCAGATTTCAATAGCTGACCTCTTAATGCCCGGGGTCAGCGCCACACCGGCAGCAATTTCACACTGAAGATGAAAGGGAAATGAACAGGCAGGACGTCGGGGTGACGGAGAGGCCCTGACCGGGCGGAGAAGTGCAGTCCGAGCCGCTCCAGTGCACTCATAGCTGAGGATGGAGGGGCGAGGGGTGCTGACCTCAGGACAGGAGAGAGCAACTGATGGGCCTTTGAGAACCACAGCAGGGGAACAAACCTCAGAATGGAGAGAAAGAGCGTGACTGCTGAACTGAAGCTGAAACAACCTGTGTTGCGGAGTATAACTATCACTATGTGAAGTGCATTTTCAAGTCCAAGTCCAATGTGCCTTAATAAATTCAACTCTTTAAAATGTTTGTTTGTTTGTTTTAAATATCACAGTATCACAATGGTGTGAATATAGGGTAAATTGACATCCTTTATTATTTTGGTTTGTTAATGTTGTCACCAAGTGCTGCACTCCAGAGGCTAAAAAAACAAAACTGCATGCATTAAGCGGAAGAACAATGTTTTGGTTGTGCTTCAGCTCTGCAGGACTCTGTGGATGAATATGATTATCCTACTGCTCATAAAACATTCACTGCTAGGCTTATGATATATAACCTGTTTAGATGGAAAGGATCTCAAGCTTGACTCGCTGAAGACGTTAGCTTTACTCATTAATAGACATGGTACTTCCTTAAATAAACTCCAGCACAGCTACAACAACCAATGAATGAGCTTCACAATAGATGATGGTTTACAATGAACTCAATTCATATGGCAGTTTATCTGTTCAATAAAATACATAAAAACAGCATCATCTCTGCGTCACTTTTACAACATTTGAAATCACTCAGTTCTCGCCATCTCCAAAAAGTCAAGTTCATGTTGATT
>CM040931.1:4527795-4742795 GCA_023029165.1 Gobiocypris rarus | reverse complement strand
CACAACTGTTTTCAACATTGATAATAATGCTCTGCTCTGATTGGTCAGATGGTCCAGTCTGCTCTGATTGGTCAAATGGTCCAGTCTGATGTGATTGGTCTACTCTGCTCTGATTGGACAAATGGTCCAGTCTGTTGTAATTGGTCTACTCTGCTCTGATTGGTCAGATGGCCCAGTCTGATGTGATTGGTCAGATGGCCCAGTCTGCTCTGATTGGTCAAATGGTCCAGTCTGATGTGATTGGTTGACTCTGCTCTGATTGGACAAATGGTCCAGTCTGATGTCATTGGTCTACTCTGCTCTGATTGGTCAAATGGTCCAGTCTGATGTGATTGGTCAGATGGCCCAGTCTGCTCTGATTGGTCAAATGGTCCAGTCTGATGTGATTGGTCGATTCTACATCAAATCATCATATTAGAATGATTTCTGAAGGATCATGTGACACTAAAGACTGGAGTAATGATGCTGAAAACTCAGCTTTGATCACAGGAATAAATAAAATAAATTAATTAATAAAATCAATATGTGAATAAATCCAAACTTTTGACCAGTAGTGATGGTGTATGGGATGTTTTTCCATGACTGATCCCAAGTGTTTATTTGTTGTTTTAATACACCATTAAACATGCTTCATCCAATCAGAGTTTAGAGCTGGAACTCTTCATTTTATAATTCTAAAAAAGCAACATTTAAATGATGATTCTAAAGGGCAAATTTCCCGTTTAGATGCTTAACACTCCTTTATCAGAGCTGCATTAAAAGCATCAATATTCAAGACTCTCGGCTTCACTCAGGTTGAGCGCTTCACAAAGGCACAAACTAACTGAGGCATTGACTTCTCAGTTTGTCGTAATTAACTTATGTAAATAGGCATCGTTATCCAGTGTTTCTAAACAGCAGTCGGGATGTATGCTCGTGTAATTATCTCATTAATACAGTAGACACGGATGGTGAAGCAACAGCCTGTTAAAAGCCTGTGTGCGGTTGCCATGGAAACCAGGCTTAAGTGGCTTATTGGTTGCTCAAGTGAGCTTGGAGCATCACATGAAGGTAAATCACTATGTGTGTGTTTGGAGTGTGTGTGAAAGCAAAAAAATTGTCACATAAATTATTATTTAAATTTGCCCATGTTCAATTATAGATGGCAAAAGTGTGTTTGCATGCAGGATCTGCAAGAATGGCTTTGTAAATAGATAGTGTGTACACAAGATTTACCTCACCAAACGTTTAGCCCATTATGCTCCATTATTACGTCATATTTAAATATTGATATTAATATTTATATTGTGAATATATGCAGCTTAAGGGCTGGAATGACAATATATTACAATTAATTTCTAATTATGTAAGGTATTATTAAGGATTCATTTTGGATCATACTGATATTTGATCTGAGACAAATTCATAAATCATATATAGGGACAAATCATGCATTAGAAATATACAGTACATCTACTGACACATTCCATATTGTTAATGGTTGTAATTTCTTCTTTTTGGTTAATATTGATCTCAGATGTTGGAAATTAGATACGGTCAGGTGAAATTATTCCAAAATGACTCCAATGTTGTTTAGAATCATAATTGAGTCCAATGCTGAATGAAACCAGCATAATTAATGTAAATGAGCTGAATAATGAACTTGCCCTTTGGACTGAGAGGAGCTAATATTTAAACCGAGATCACTTTTCCTCATTTATTGATTTATGTTGGGTAACGAAATATATTACTTGCATTTACATCAGGGTCAGTGATTTGCAGGAGAGAGGAGTTTCCCAAGGGATCTTCAGATCATTCACAATCTTTTCCTTAGAATTACACAATGTTATTTTAGTATTATTTAATTTTTAGTACTTTAAAAAGTACTATTTAGGTTTATAATATAATATAAAGGTTTTTATACATCAGTTTAATTCAGTTTTATTTATTTCACTTCAACTTATTTCGCTTAGTCTCTTTTTTCGTTTAGTTTTTCATCTAATATTTATATTCGTTTTTTTATTATAATGTTTAATTTCCGCTGTATTTTAATTAACACAAATGTTTTTAATAGTTTTAGTTTTAGGTAAGGATAATAAACCTGGTTAGTCAAAATGGAAAAGAAACATTTTCTTTACCGTTTTAGTTCAGTTTAATTTATTTCCAGTTTGTAATTTTCATTAGGTTATCATCAAATATTTATATTGAATTAACACAAATCAATTTGAATAGTTTTAGTAGTTAAAAAATATATACTAGTCAAGACTGAAAATAAACAAAGAAACAGAAGAAAGTCATACAGGTTTGGAGACATGAAGGCAGTAAATGATGACATATATATATATATATATATTTTTTTTTTTAAGTGCAATGCTGAGGAGGTCATCACCAAATCCTATAAACACCCTTCAAATACATACGTTCATGCGTGTGTGTGTGTGTGTGTGTGGTCAAGCAGATGGAGCTGTTCTATGTGTCGGTAATTAGGTAATTAGTGCAGTGCTGAGTGGGGTCATCACCAGATCCTAATAAACACCCTTCAAATACATATACGTTCATGCGTGTGTGTGTGTGTGTGTGGACTGGTAATCCATACGTTATGGGGACAAAATGTCCCCACAAAGATGGCAATATCCGAAATCCTTGTCCTTGTGGGGAAATGTTTTGGTCCCCATGAGGAAAACATCAATGCAGCATGTCTCCTGTGATGGGTAGGTTTAGGGGCAGGGGCAGTGTAGGGGGATAGAAAATATGCGTGTGTGTGTGTGTGTGTGTGTGTGTGTGTGTGTGTGTGGACTGGTAATCCCTACGGTATGGGGACAAAATGTCCCCACAAAGATGGCAATATCCAAATTTTTGTCCTTGTGGGGACATTTTTTTGGTCCCCATGAGGAAAACATCTTATAAATCACACTAAGTGATGTTTTTGAAAAAGTAAAAATGCAGCATGTCTCCTGTGATGGGTAGGTTTAGGGGCAGGGGCAGTGTAGGGGGATAGAAAATACGGTTTGTACGGTATAAAATGCATTACGCCTATGGAATGTCCCCATAAAACATGGAAACACAACATGTGTGTGTGTGTGTGTGTGTGTGTGTGTGTGTGTGTGTGTGTGTGTGTGTGTGTGTGTGTGTGTGTGTGTGTGTGTGTGTGTGTGTGTGTGTGTGTGTGTGTGTGTGTGTGTGTGTGTGTGTGTGTGTGTGTGTGTGTGTGTGTGTGTGTGTGTGTGTGTGTGGTCAAGCAGATGCAGCTGTTCTGTGTGTCAGTAATTAGGTAATTAGTGCAGTGCTGAGTGGGGTCTGAACCCTTCCAGTCGATCTGCCTGTCAGCCTGTATTGCACTCTTTCAAACACCTCTCTGTTGCCCCCCTCAGACGGGCTGGTTAAGAGCTCCCTAATTTAATCACGGGCCTCATCAGTCCCCAGGAATGAATCAAACGTCTGTAAGCCCAACATGTCCACCGCTGTTTGACTGATTAATTCATATGACGCCAAACGGAATGTTCTGGCTTGTTTGTCATATTATTGCTGCCCAGAGCTCTGGCTCCCTCTGTTAATTGAACACTTTGTGGGCCTCCGGTTGGTTCCAGCCGACACCCTGCGAGCACATGACTTCAAAAGCCTCTTTTCATGATGCTGGCAGCGTGAGTTTCTAATTATGACTGTAATAAAAGGTAACTGTGCTCTGGCTGGAAGCCGCTGCCAACTAGCCAAATCTGGCTATGGATGTCTCTCTCTCTCTGTCTCACTCGCTGTCTTTCTCCAGCTTATGGCATCACTGCCCCTCCTTGGCCAAGCGACACACAATAGGAAGATAATTAGGAGAAAGGGAAATCCGCCTTGTGCTGGTTTAGTGTATTTTTATAATTGTAAGATCATACAAGTCATGACTTCCACAATAGCTGGCACAAGAGGGTTCCCAAAGGCCCATAAAACCTATTAGCCAGTGTCTGCATGCTACAAACACAGCGGCAGAGATGTCCTGTGATCCGTAATTGTGTAAATGTCCTTTAGGGAAGGACCGGAGTACAGACAACATTGGCTACAAATGTCACACCAATGCAAATAACCTCAAACTTGGCTCGATTCTCCTCATAAAGTTTATTTATTGGCATCGATGGTTCCATTAAGAATCTTTAACATCCATGGAACCTTTACAATCCACAAAAGGTTCTTTAAAGTGCTTTCGATGATTAAAGTGTTACATCACACTAAGAAAATCACGGTTCTTTTTAGAACTGTTGACTGAAAGATTCTTTTGGGAACAATAAATGGTTCTTCTGTGGTATATCGCTTTTAAAGTGTGAGACTCAAACTAACTTTCAAATAACATGATATTGCTGGTTATTTAATAAGCTTCCATTCTGGTTTTCGCTGGTCTACAATACTGTCCAAAAGTTTGAAAGAAAATCAAGCGTAGCGTCAGATCTGGCAAATCACGTTAGTCAAACTCACATCAGCTGACTGTCAACTGATTACGTCAGCTATAGGAATAGGACGTCTATCACAGCATGCATATATAAGCTCCTTCAGTACTATCCAGAGCTCATTTACCCTCCTCCATCCCCAGCTCCTCCTCTCGTCCAGTCAGGAATTGGTATTATGATTCCCCTTAAATCAGACTAAATTCCCGAATTATTTTGTAGCTACATTTAAATATATTGACATTATCACTGCTCTCTCTGCTCTTATCCATGTTAGGCTGCATGGATGCGCAGGGAGTTATTGCCCAGAACAGAACCATACCTGGCCTGACGTCGTCATAGTCAGAATATGAGTCTGATACTGCTCCATTGGGCTGTGATTATGGGGCATGTTTCAACCGAACCAGGAAAGAAAATGCCTCTGCACTCAATTGGATAAACCTACAACCAATCAGAGCGACGCATAGTTGTCAACAGAACTCAACTGCACACACGCTGGAAGAAGTAGAAGAAGAAGATGAGTGTAAACAATCTTTGCCGGTGTTGTAAAAAGAATTTCAGGATACACGGAGTACTTTCCAACACGACCATCATTTCAGAGAGAAATAGTGAAGGTGAATGCATATACGAACAAGTTCTCCATTTAGGATTAGAACAAATTCAACCCAAGCGCTCTTTGGTGACATGGATGATTACGCTGCATCATCTGTCCATCATCGGATAAAGCCCGAACAGCTCCTGTTCGAGCATAGTTGCTTCACAACGGATCAAGTCCAGACCGAGCTTCCTGACCTCAAATGTTATGGGTGGGGCTAAATTCGGCTGGCATCCAGGCTAAAGCATACCACCAATCCAAACTGTATATGCTAATAGTCAATCAATAATCTTTGACGATTGGGGTCCTGAGTCCTGACAGTAATACTTTTATTCAGCAAGGACGCATTGAATTGATCGAAAGTGGCAGTATTCTATTCATCACAGAATCTTGAAAAACAATGTGTCATGGGTTCCACAAAAAATATTAAACAGCACAACCATTTTCAACATTAATGAATCAAAAATACATGACCGTATAGACATTTATAATGTTACAATATATTTCAAATACATGCTGATAATAATCAGAAATGTTTCTTGAACAGTAAATCATCATATTAGAATGATTTCTGAAGATTCATGTGACACTGAAGACTGGAGGAATGATGCTTTGCATCACAGGAATAAATTACATTTTAAAATATATTCACAAAGAAAACAGTTATTTAAAATTTTAATAATATTTCACAATATTACTGATTTTACTGTATTTTTGATCAAATAAATGCAGCCTCGGTGAGCATGAGACTTCAAGAACATTAAAAAAAAAAAAAAAACTTTGTAATGGTGGATACATAATCTTGGAATTTAAAGTAATAGTTCATTCAATTAGACAACTGACAATTAGTTCACAAGTTGTATGCAATACTAATGATGTATTGTGCTTTGTTGTTCTTTTGCATCACTGCATTCGTGCAGGTAACTAAAGAGCAACAAAAACAAGGAAGAAGCGTCCTTTTAAACAACATAAGGACAGAATTTTCATTTGCAGGTGAACTTTAAGTTGGTCACGTGAAGAGGAGGCTTGGCATGTGCTTGTTAATAGTATTTTCTTGTCTTCATCCTTGCAAGGCAAAGGTCATCTGGATACTTTGTTCTCAAACAAAACGGATAGGAAGTCGACCACTCGCAATCGGGTCAGAGCGACAATCCCTTCTCCTCCACAAATAAAGCCGGAGAGCTTAAACCTGTTACTGTCAGCTTTTCACCTGGATCACAATCTCTCCGGCACTCCGCGTGCAAACCAATCGCCTTTATGTTCTTTTTTCCCACCGTCCCTCAGCTTACTGAGAGCTCCCTGTTAAAGTGGATGGCAAATGTAACCTATAGAGTTACCGGCGGCTAAGCCGGGCTGGCGATCAGCACAATAGCAGCAGGTAATAACGGCACCAGTGCTAACCCCTGTCCTCTGCCTTTTCCCTGGGCTTCATTTCCGAACAGCGGCTGCCATTTCACAGCTGTTAAGTGCTGCCTCTCTCTTTGTTGTGATTAGGGGTAAATTAATAGATGCCTCCCGGTAATCAGCTTCCATTAGGGCTGTCACATCCTCGCTGTCAGGACGCCGGCTGCAGTGGACAGGGAATGTTCACCCTGTCACAGGGAAGCACATTAGCGGCGTCTTAAGCGCTGGAAAGGGAAAAAGTGCCAGTTAGTGTTGCAGCACGATGCCGGTCATCGTGGGAAATGCATATAGAGTGGACTTCACCGGCAGGCTTTAATTGACCCGATCATGTTTGAAATGTGCTGTGAAATGTACAGGGGGTCGAATAATCGATTTCCCTCTCAAAGCAGAATCCAGCACCGGGCCGTTTAGCAATCTGAGCACCAGATGAGTGGAGGACGATCACAGAGGTAACAAACACCTGAGACCCCTGAGGTGACTGACTGCCACACACACACACACACACACACTCACCTTTCAATGCCATTTTCACTAGAAAGAGTTCAGCTTTCATTTAAAAACTATACGAACAATTGATAAGGCATGACACTACATGTGAATAGGGTAATATTTTACCTTTTAGATACCACTATACTTCCCACTAAATGAATCAAAGCACATTAAGACTTTAATTGTTTTGTATTACAAGTTTTCTGATATGTTATGTTTGAATATGCAAATGCTGCATTATCTAATTAAATATGCACTAAATTGCATACATTTCCAGGACATAAAGAGATCGTAAAACCTCATTGGTTCTCGCTGAAGCTTAAACGTGCTGCGTAACACCAGAATGAACTTCATTGGTTCTTGAGGAAACTCAAACGTGCTGCGTAACACCAGAATGAACCTCATTGGTTCTCACTGAAGCTCAAACGTGCTGCGTAACACAAGGATGAACCTCATTGGTTCTTGAGGAAACTCAAACATGCTGCGTAACACCAGAATGAACCTCATTGGTTCTTGAGGAAACTCAAACGTGCTGCGTAACACCAGAATGAACCTCATTGGTTCTTGAGGAAACTCAAACGTGCTGCGTAACACAAGGATGAACCTCATTGGTTCTTGAGGAAACTCAAACATGCTGCGTAACACCAGAATGAACCTCATTGGTTCTTGAGGAAACTCAAATGTGCTGCATAACACAAGGATGAACCTCATTGGTTCTTGAGGAAACTCAAACATGCTGCGTAACACCAGAATGAACCTCATTGGTTCTTGAGGAAACTCAAACGTGCTGCGTAACACCAGAATGAACCTCATTGGTTCTTGAGGAAACTCAAACGTGCTGCGTAACACCAGAATGAACCTCATTGGTTCTTGAGGAAACTCAAGCGTGCTGCGTAACACAAGGATGAACCTCATTGGTTCTTGAGGAAACTCAAACGTGTAACACCAGAATGAACCTCATTGGTTCTTGAGGAAACTCAAGCGTGCTGCGTAACACAAGGATGAACCTCATTGGTTCTTGAGGAAACTCAAGCGTGCTGCGTAACAGGAGAATGAACCTCATTGGTTCTTGAGGAAACTCAAGCGTGCTGCGTAACACAGGATGAACCTCATTGGTCTTGAGGAAACTCAAGCGTGCTGCGTAACACAGGATGAACCTCATTGGTCTTGAGGAAACTCAAGCGTGCTGCGTAACACCAGAATGAACCTCATTGGTTCTTGAGGAAACTCAAGCGTGCTGCGTAACACCAGAATGAACCTCATTGGTTCTTGAGGAAACTCAAACGTGCTGCGTAACACCAGAATGAACCTCATTGGTTCTCACTGAAGCTCAAACGTGCTGCGTAACACAAGGAATGAACCTCATTGGTTCTTGAGGAAACTCAAACGTGCTGCGTAACACCAGAATGAACCTCATTGGTTCTTGAGGAAACTCAAACGTGCTGCGTAACACCAGAATGAACCTCATTGGTTCTTGAGGAAACTCAAAGCGTGCTGTAACACAAGGATGAACCTCATTGGTTCTTGAGGAAACTCAAACATGCTGCGTAACACCAGAATGAACCTCATTGGTTCTTGAGGAAACTCAAGCGTGCTGTAACACAGGATGAACCTCATTGGTTCTTGAGGAAACTCAAAGCGTGCTGCGTAACACGAGAATGAACCTCATTGGTTCTTGAGGAAACTCAAACATGCTGCATAACACCAGAATGAACCTCATTGGTTCTTGAGGAAACTCAAACATGCTGCATAACACCAGAATGAACCTCATTGGTTCTTGAGGAAACTCAAACATGCTGCGTAACACCAGAATGAACCTCATTGGTTCTTGAGGAAACTCAAACATGCTGCATAACACCAGAATGAACCTCATTGGTTCTTGAGGAAACTCAAACATGCTGCGTAACACCAGAATGAACCTCATTGGTTCTTGAGGAAACTCAAACATGCTGCGTAACACCAGAATGAACCTCATTGGTTCTTGAGGAAACTCAAACGTGCTGTAACACAAGGATGAACCTCATTGGTTCTTGAGGAAACTCAAACATGCTGCGTAACACCAGAATGAACCTCATTGGTCCTTGAGGAAACTCAAACGTGCTGCGTAACACCAGAATGAACCTCATTGGTTCTTGAGGAAACTCAAACATGCTGCGTAACACCAGAATGAACCTCATTGGTTCTTGAGGAAACTCAAACGTGCTGCGTAACACCAGAATGAACCTCATTGGTCCTTGAGGAAACTCAAGCGTGCGTAACACCAGAATGAACCTCATTGGTCCTTGAGGAAACTCAAACGTGCTGCGTAACACCAGAATGAACCTCATTGGTTCTTGAGGAAACTCAAACATGCTGCGTAACACCAGAATGAACCTCATTGGTTCTTGAGGAAACTCAAACATGCTGCGTAACACCAGAATGAACCTCATTGGTTCTTGAGGAAACTCAAACATGCTGCGTAACACCAGAATGAACCTCATTGGTTCTTGAGGAAACTCAAGCGTGCTGCATAACACCAGAATGAACCTCATTGGTTCTTGAGGAAGCTCAATGTGCTGCGTAACACCAGAATGAAGCTCATTGGTTCTTGAGGAAACTCAAACGTGCTGCATAACACCAGAATGAAGCTCATTGGTTCTTGAGGAAACTCAAACGTGCTGCATAACACCAGAATGAACTCATTGGTTCTTGAGGAAACTCAAACGTGCTGCATAACACCAGATTGAAGCTCATTGGTTCTTGAGGAAACTCAAACGTGCTGCATAACACCAGAATGAAGCTCATTGGTTCTTGAGGAAGCTCAAGCGTGCTGCGTAACACCAGAATGAACCTCATTGGTTCTTGAGGAAACTCAAACGTGCTGCATAACACCAGAATGAACCTCATTGGTTCTTGAGGAAACTCAAGCGTGCTGCGTAACACCAGAATGAACCTCATTGGTTCTTGAGGAAACTCAAACGTGCTGCATAACACCAGAATGAACCTCATTGGTTCTTGAGGAAACTCAAGCGTGCTGCATAACACCAGAATGAACCTCATTGGTTCTTGAGGAAACTCAAACGTGCTGCATAACACCAGAATGAACCTCATTGGTTCTTGAGGAAACTCAAACGTGCTGCATAACACCAGAATGAACCTCATTGGTTCTTGAGGAAACTCAAGCGTGCTGCGTAACACCAGAATGAACCTCATTGGTTCTTGAGGAAGCTCAATGTGCTGCGTAACACCAGAATGAACCTCATTGGTTCTTGAGGAAACTCAAGCGTGCTGCGTAACACCAGAATGAACCTCATTGGTTCTTGAGGAAACTCAAACGTGCTGCGTAACACCAGAATGAACCTCATTGGTTCTTGAGGAAGCTCAAACGTGCTGCGTAACACCAGAATGAACTTCATTGGTTCTTGAGGAAACTCAAACGTGCTGCGTGACACCAGAATGAACCTCATGAGGAAACTCAAACGAAAATTAAAGTTAAATAAGGTGGTTTTGTCTTTTAGGATGATATTTTAATCATCAGCAAGACAAAATACACTAAATACTGAAGATCAGATCTGTATAAACAAAAGACAGCAGTCGTGTTTGAGAGCGTTTGACCACTTCCACCTGCTGAAAGCACAGGAAATGAGAACATGAATGAGTGGGAAGGGCTTTTCATGCAGATATCTGTAAACCTGTATAGATGCTATAGTGTGGGTTGGCCAGCATAATCTAATTTGGGTGGCCGGAGCAGACAAAAATATGACACAGTTGTTCACAGCTGCCAGAATACACATGAAACGAGCCATTTCTGGGGAACGCACAGCACACCTCGCAGATAATTGAGAAGAAAATCAGTTTCTTTTCCAATTCACAGACCACCATTAACAATTTGAAGTGTCGTTGGCATTCTGGGAAAATCATTATTGACTATATTTTGAGATTTACACTTAGAATTTTGAGATGAAACAAATCATTTGCGCATGTTTATTCGTTTACTTTCTTTTTTGGATTCACTACTTTCTTCTTCTCTTTTCAGAATAACACAGCACACCTCTGAGAAGCATGTAATGAACTGCATTAAATCCATGCGTCAATATTTATGGAAATACAGACGACGTTATTCAAGAAAAAAATATATGGGGCTGACACAGTGCGTCTGTTTGCATTATGGGTAATTACAGAAGGATTGGATGTTCTGCTGAGGCCGAGCTTTAGCAGGTATGCCGATATAAGGGATTGACTTTGCCGTTCCTCATTACGGCCACATATGGGAAACCCAGCTGGGATCTGAATTGGTGAGAGGGAGAGAGAGAATCGATTTCATTTGCAGGATTATTGAAGCCACTGAGATGCAGCGTGTATGAAACATAAAGTCTCATTTTCGAGTCCTCTGCAGAGGCAGGAGAATGAAAACGTATGGCTGTTAGGGAGTTATTTTCATGCCGTGGAACAATAAGGAAATTGTGAAGTTTACTAACTTCGGGTGAAGTGGCCGACTTGTCTGTCTTGGATGGTAATTGTGTTCTATCAAGAGGCAACTAGTTTATCTGAGCTGCATAACACGCTTGAGATGAGAATGTGTTACAGCGGGGGCTCAAATTAAAGTGACTTAAATTTAAAAGATAAATATATGTTTTGAAAGGAAAGGGGAGACTTCAGCCCATCATTCCCTTTAATGAAACGTTATCCTATAACTATATCAGAAACATCAGGGGGTCAAGATTTGGCTGGTTACTGTGGTTCAGTTATGGGGTATGAAACTTATACTTGTATTCACTGAGGATGCATTCACATGATCAAAAGTGACAGTAAAGACATTTTTAAAGTTTCATAAGATTTCCGTTTCTGCAGGGATGAGTTACTTTTTAAAACAAGTATTTTTCATCAAATAAATGCAGCCTTTCAAAAACATTATAAAAATCTTAACGGCCCCGCAAATTGAGCAGCAAAATATATTTTAGATGCATATAAATCATTAAAAAAAAATATTTTGGAGTATGAAAGGAACTTTTGACATCCCAGCTCATGATATATACTAAAGAAACAGGAACTAATGATATAAATCCGAAATGTATTTTTGTTTGCAATCTGTAAAATTACATTGACATGAGAAGCAGAGAGAACCAGTGTTTTCCCATGATGTTTTAAATTGAACAGCTGGATCTTTCAGTTTTCTACTTTCTTCAATGCCAGCATGTTGTGTTTTCCCACAACCCTTGTGCATGTCCGCCGTTTCTGCCATAAAAGCCTGATCCAAAGCTATACCAGAGAGGGAAGTTTTGTTGTAGGTTTATGTCAGCACACAGCCCCAGCTGGGGCAGGAAATGATGTCATAGAGGGGCAGCTGAGAGCATTAGTGAGTGTGATGAGAATGGCATGGTGATGTAAGAGGTGGGCGGCCACACAGATCTTTCTGGAACACCGCCCGTTCCCAATGAGCTCCCATGGCCCGAATCATAGGCATGTTATTGCGCATTCTTCTGTGAGTGTGTGTGTGTGTGTGTGTGTGTGTGTGTGTGTGTGTGTGTGTGTGTGTGTGTGTGTGTGTGTGTGGTGGGCGGCCACACAGATCTTTCTGGAACACCGCCCGTTCCCAATGAGCTCCCATGGCCTGAATCATAGGCATGTTATTGCGCATTCTTCTGTGAGTGTGTGTGAGTGTGTGTGTGTGTGTGTGTGTGTGTGTGTGTGTGTGTGTGTGTGTGTGTGTGTGTGTGTGTGTGTGTGTGTGTGTGTGTCTAGTCAGCTTACTGTGTGTATGTGTAGAGTAATAATTATTAGTGTTAAATCAAGCAGCACTGTTATTTCTCATAATTAGCATGTTTGTTCTACATACATAATGATGATGCATGTATTATTCAACACGATCTCATGACAATGCGTATCAATAGTACGAGTGTGCAATCTCGTAGAATGTATACGCCAAAATGAGTTTTGGCGTGCATATGATACGCACTTTATGGCGTGTATATGACACGCTTTTGGGTATGGTGGCGGTGTGGGGGGTTCGTACATATAATACGCCATAAAGTGCGTATCATATGCACGCCAAAAACGGCATACCATATGCACGCTAAAATTAGTTTTGGCGATACATTCTACGAGATTGCACACTCGTAATATTGATACGCATTTTATGCACAACTATTCAATTTGTGGTCAGCATTTTTGAAAGAAATTAATATATATTCAAAAAGAAACAGATTGACAATATTGCTGTATTTTTTATTAAATATCTGGATCCTGGTGAGCAAACATTAATCAATCTTACCAACCCTAAACTTCTAAACAGTAGACTAAATGATAAAAAGTAGTTTTCCCCCATAAATAACAAAAGTGTGGGGAAAAAAATCTCATGAAGGAGGGAATATAATAGAGACTAAAAGCCAATAAGCACCTAGAAACCACCCAGAACACCCTTCCATAGACAAACACCTCCATTTAATTCAGAAAATATATCTATTCATCAATCATAAAAATGGCTAAACCCACTTATTAATAAAGGAAATGACTGAATTCCATGGTATTGTCTTCCTATTGTGTGATAAAGACAGAGAGAGACAGAGAGGTCTTGCTGTAGGATTGCAAGGGGCCAGTGTTTTGATATGGGCTCTTACTGCAGGGGAGAGGGGCCTCTGTCTGGGACAATCACTGCGGCACCGTTATGGAGCTTAAGTCTCGATCCACTCTAATAAAAAAGACTCAAACCAAACAGGCCCTAAATCGGCGTGTTCCTGGGAGCTACCTGCAGGCCTTCAGCACCGCTTCTTTAATAAGAGACACTGCTGAGGACGGGACCCTGCATGCAGAATACCACTGGTGAGGGGTTAATATAAGAATGATTCATCACATTAGTTCAAAGATACTGTATACAGTATATAGTGGCCCAAATGGTATTTTGCCATTTAAAACAGACTTAATTATCAGATTTTTTCATTGCATTAGATAAAATAAAAAAAATGCTAATCAAATGTCTTTGCTTTTATGGAATATTGTTTGTTTGTTTATTTATTTATTGAGCACTTTTACACTATACAGACCATTGGCCAAACTGCTGTACAATACACATAAAAGAGACAACCACAACCATAAAACACAACACAAAGAAAATAACTGCAAAACCCCCTCAGTTTTAACACTCAGACAATGTCAGTATATTTAAGTATTAATTATAAATAATTTATATTTGCCTCGCAATCTTTAATCAGAATAACTTCCCTTCTCTCTTGCAGCGTCTTCTCTTCTCTTCTCTTCTCTTCTCTTCTCTTCTCTTCTCTTCTCTTCTCTTCTCTTCTCTTCTCTCTTCTCTCTTCTCTTCTCTCTTCTCTTCTCTTCTCTTCTCTTCTCTTCTCTTCTCTTCTCTTCTCTTCTCTTCTCTCTCTTCTCTTCTCTTCTCTCTCTTCTCTTCTCTCTCTCTCTCCTCTCCTCTCCTCTCCTCTCCTCTCCCTCTCCTCTCTCTCTCTTCTCTTCTCTTCTCTTCTCTTCTCTCTTCTCTTCTCTTCTCTTCTCTCTCTCTTCTCTTCTCTTCTCTTCTCTTCTCTTCTCTCTTCTCTCCTCTCCTCTCCTCTCCTCTCCTCTCCTCTCCTCTCCTCTCCTCTCCTCTCCTCTCCTCTCCTCTCCTCTCCTCTCCTCTCCTCTCCTCCTCCTCTCCTCTCCTCTCCTCTCCTCTCCTCTCCTCCTCTTCTCTTCTCTTCTCTTCTCTGATGACGTGTTTACTGGCGTGAGGGCGGGGCAACCTGTCACTCACACCAGATCCACCAATAGCAGACCTCAACCATCCAATCAATTCTCCAAGGACGAAATCTAGCCCCGCCCTACATTTCTCCTCATTTCAGAAACCGTTTCACTATTTGGGGGGGTAAAGCCTTCTGAAGCGATTCGATGGAGTTTTGTAAGAAAAATATCCATATTTACCATATTATAAAGTAAAATATATACGCCTTCCATATTCAACTTATGAAGAAAGTGTAACGCCTCAAAACGCTTACGCTATGTCTGACGTCATACGTCGCCGGAAGCTAAATAATATTATACTTTATAACATGTTATATATGGAAATTTTTCTTACACAAACCCATCGATTCGCTTCAGAAGGCCTTTATTAACCCCTCTGGAGCCGTATGGGGTACTCTTATAATGGATGGATGCACTTTTGTGGGCTTCAAATTTTGGGCTGCCATTATAATGCTTGGATTAGCCAGGATATTTATTAATATAACTATGATTATATTCGTCTGAAAGAAGAATGTCATATACGGATGGCTTGGGGGTGAGTAAATCATGGGCTAATTTACATTTTTAAACCCAGTACCTAAACTTAACACTACCTTACTAACTTTTACTGAGTAGTAATTAGGAGTTTATTGGGGCAAAAGTCGTAGTTAATAGTGAGAATTGGACCCTGATCTAAAGTGTGACTGTGTCTTAGACTGTGTCTAAAGTGTGTGGGTTATTTTTTAGCAAAGATATCTTAAACAGTTTTATGTACACAGTTTAGTCCAAACACATTTTGGGGCCACTATATTCAGAAGTAGCTCAGTTTGTCTGTGTTTGCCAGGTTTAATCTCCTCTGTTCATTCACCTCTCTGTGAACAGATAGACAGACACCCGGAAAGAAAGAGAGAGAGAGAGAGAGAGAGAGAGAGAGGGGGGCAACTTAAAAGACTTGTGTTTTCCCACTATGTAAAACAGAATGAAAAGTAACATTTGTTTTACCGCCTGTTCGATTCCCCGCGTAATGCGCACAATCAAGGCCACAGAGGAGGCTAAATGCATTATACATCACCGAGTGGCACCACGCACTTGGCCGTGATCCTGCCGCTGTTGTCACTTTAGGTTATTTGAAGAGGAAAGTGCTTTAGCCAAAGACTGTAGCGCTTTTCTCTCTCCTTTGCATATGAAGTGGAGGCAGGCTAGAGAGAAGCCAAGCTTAAACTGCTACCCTACTGAGAGAGAGGAGATGCTCTGAGCTCTTCTAGAAGTTTGCTTTCACACACCAGGGTGTCAATAGACTTACAACACGCAGAAAAATGCTGGCGAGATCATTGTGCAATACGTGTGACAGGCGTGTCTAACTGAGAAGTTTCATTAGAGCTAAATAGAGGACGTTTGAGGTGATGCTGCTACAGGTTTTATGAATAATTCTTGAAATAATCGATCTAATATCATTTATTAATATTTTTTATTATATTATTTTATTAATATTTATTAATTTAGTCTAATTAAATTTGACTATGTTTGTGGGTGCAGTATGGCAAGCCCTTTTGACTTTTTAAAAAATTTTTATTCTTGATAGCAAAATGTTTCACTATAGTTACAATGCTAATTTTTGATATCAGGAATTACATTTCTGCTAGTAACAATGGCAATTTTTTGATTTCAGGATGGAATTACATTTCCACTAGTAAAAATATGAATTCTTGATTTCAACAATGAAGTCATCATAGAAATTTTAATTCTTGATATAGTAAAAAATGTGAATTCTTGATATCTGTAATTGTATTTTCCCAAATTAAATCTCAGGCTGCCATTCTAATTCAATTGTTGATATCAATAATTAATTTCTTACTAGTTAAAAATTCCAATTTCACATATCAGAAATACAATTCTTACACTGTAAAATCCAACAGTGATTCTAATTAACACTTTTTAGTTAACTTACTTAGTGGCTTAACTTAATCTAGTATTCTGTACTTTTCACACTGTTCCTTGTTTCCTCAGAAAAACCAAGTTAAGATTAATTGATTGGTTTGAGTGTCATTTTGTCAAGAAAAGAAAAAAAGTTGTTTGGTTTCAAAGGAAGAGAAGTAATAAATAGGTTGCTTTTAAAAGTTTACCTATAGCTTCTGACTAAATCATATAGTTAATGATTTAGTCAGAAATATTATATTTTTATGTCATATAATGATCGTTTACAATTTTATTGCTAACACATACGTCATAAACACCTGTGGAACTTTTGATTGAGTTGACATAATCCCTCTATATTTGTAACAATATCTTGCAGTTGACCATGCTTGAGTCACACAGACTTTAACATTAAGCATGCAAAACACAACAATGCTAACATCTATGGTAGCTATACTAAGTCAAGACCTGAAGTAAAAGATCTTTTTTAGTTACCAGAACTCTTGTGTAAGTGAACTAATTAAGCATTTGTTAGCAAAACATACTATTCCTATTTCACTTTACTTGTTTTTTTTTTAAAGAAAATCAGTTTGCATGTTTTTTTCAAGTCTAACTAACTAGATTTTACAGTGTACTAGAAAAAAATCATGTCACACTTTAGATTAAGGTCCAATTCTCACAATTTACTAACTATTAACTACAACTTTTGCCTTAATAAACTCCTAATTGCTGCTTATTAATAGTTAGTTCGGTAGTTGTTAAGTTTAGGTATTGGGTAGATTAATATGATCATACAGAATAAGCCATTAATATGTTTTATAAGTGCTAATAAACAGACAATATCCTAATAATATGCATGCTAATAAGCAACTAGTTAATAGTGAGAATTGGATTTTACTTAAAATCATATTTTATATCAATAATTACATAGTTACACAAATGTATGGCAAGCCGTTTTGACTTTTATTCATTTGCAGGACATTTATTCTTGGTATCAACAATTCAATTTTCACTAATTAAAATGCTTATTTTTGATATTTTAGCAATTAAATTTCAACTAAACTGTAATTCTTGATATCTGTAATTGTATTTTCACTAATTAAATCTCACCATAGCCTGTCATTCAAATTCAATTGTTGATATCAATAATTGATTTAGTTAAACATGTCAGAAATACAATTCTTACTAGTAAAAATCATAATTTTTTCAATCAATAATTATGTGATTACTAGTGAAAATGTCTGTACTTGATATCAACAACTGAATTGCTACTAGTAAAAAAATATTTTTTATATCAATAATTCAATTATCACTAGTGACCAGGTTCATTTCTGATATCATGAATGTAAATGTTACTAGTAAGAAAGCCATTTTAGATATCTGAAATGATATTGAAATCAGGAATTGAATTTGAATGGCAGGCTATGGTGAGATTTCACTAGTGAAAATACAATTGCAGATATCAAGAATTATAGTTTTTACTAGTTGAAATTCAATTCTTGATATCAAGAATACATATCCTCTGAATGAATAAAAGTCAAAACGGCTTGCCATAGTCCATGGTGACATTTCACTAGTGAAAATACAATTACGGATATCAAGAATTAGTATTTTATCTAGTGAAAATTGAGTTGTTGATATCAAGAAATCATATCCTGCAAATTAATAAAAGTTAGAACGGCTTGAAATATTGGTTAAATTTAGTGAAAATACAATTACAGATATCATGAATTATAGCTTTTACTAGTTGAAATGTAATTCCTGATATCGAAAATTCCCATTCTTACTAGTTATTCCTGATATTAACTAGTGAAAATTGAACTGCTGATATCAAGAACTCATATCCTGGGAATGAATAAAAGTCATAGTGCTGTGTATTTTTAGGCTATATTATCACATTGTTAGCTCAACAAAACATATTTGTAATTGTTGTCTTGAAGTGATAGCACAAATGCAATCTTAAAATCTTACCCATTTAATTGTCTCTTACCTAAGATTAGTGTGATCAGTTTTAAATGCGACATTTTCTAATAGTGCCATCTGCAGGTCAGTCAATGAATCTCACCCTAATTAGTTTGTCTAATAATGTGTCACTTTTAATGTTACTTATACTTGCAGTTACGGATTTGATTTGAGACTCTTCAAATTCATCTATTTTAAAAGTATCTGATTTCCAAAAAAACTAAATGTTTTCTGAAAAGTGTTGAAAATTCACTTAATATGTGTTGTTTTGCATTCTTCACTGTATTCCTTCAGTAAACCTATAGTTCTTTGACACCAGGAGCTGTTAAACTTCAGAAATGTCAAATGGATACAGCGATCCATGCAAGTTTGTACTAAAAAAAGCAAGTTCAATCCTTCTTTATCACATTCTGTTTTCTTCAGGGCGAAAAATGTGAGTTTTATTCCATTTCTGAGCCAGTGAGTCCCACACAAACAATCTCTGACATGGATGTACCATTGATTTCACATTCACCCGTCCAAACTTAAAGAGACGACGGGATTGTGTGTGAATCCTCAAACCTGTGTGCAACCCAGACTCTGTAAAGCTGACACCGGCTCCTCTCTCTGTAAACTGCCGAGATTATTCACTCAACAGGATCTTTCCCCTTTCATCCGCTGAACCGCAGGCCAATCCGTGTGCTGACAGCCCTGCGATAGTATACAGATGGAAATAAGGAGAAAGAGTGGCTCTGTTTGTTAAACATACCGCTGATAGATGGTTGGTATTCGTCGCTCCTTGACATAATTCACCTGACCAGCAGGTCATCCGTGTAAAAATCCAAACAAATGACATACAAGAAAGCATTTGGAAAGCACAGTTTAAGGATCAGATATTGATGAAGATCTTCGGTTACACTTTATTTTGATGGTCCACTTTAGACATTCTTCTAACTTCTATAAGTAATTTCACAATGTCAGCTAACTCTCATTAGACTAGTAGACCTTTGGTTGGGTATAGAAAAAGTGGACATGTAGTTGTAAAGTTACTTAGTAGAATGTCTAAAAGTGGCTGATCCAAATAAATTGATTATGTTACAGTCCTGTTCCGCATGTAGGCCTACATACTATGTACTTATTATAGTTATAAACACAGGGTTGTGAAATATAACACAGAACACATGCTGGGTTAATGTTGTTACCTAGCAAATTGTGTTGTTTATTTAACCCAGCATAGTTTATTCATTTTTACTATAATACTAGCTTTTTTTCTTTTTACTTCTTACATGAATTAATGTCTACGGATTCATTTAAATCCTCTAAACTTCTAAATACAACCACTGGCTTCCATTATAATTCCTATAATTTACAGTAAAGAATATGTTATATAGTTACATACACATATATATAGAAAAACACTGGGTTGTCACGTCTGACCCAGGATCTGGGTAACACAAAAACTACCCAAACACTGGGTTGTCACGTCTGACCCAGGATCTGAGTAACACAAAAACTACCCAAACACTGGGTTGTCACGTCTGACCCAGGATCTGGGTTACACAAAACTACCCAAACACTGGGTTACATATGACCCAGGATCTGAGTTACACAAAAACTACCCAAACACTGGGTTGGTACATATGACCCAGGATCTGGGTTACACAAAACTACCCAAACACTGGGTTGTCACGTCTGACCCAGGATCTGGGTTACAAAAACTACCCAAACACTGGGTTGTCACGTCTGACCCAGGATCTGGGTTACACAAAAACTACCCAAACACTGGGTTGTCACGTCTGACCCAGGATCTGAGTTACACAAAACTACCCAAACACTGGGTTGTTACGTCTGACCCAGGATCTGAGTAACACAAAAACTACCCAAACACTGGGTTGTTACGTCTGACCCAGGATCTGAGTTACACAAAAACTACCCAAACACTGGGTTGTTTCGTCTGACCCAGGATCTGAGTTACACAAAACTACCCAAACACTGGGTTGTCTGAGTTACACAAAAACTACCCAAACACTGGGTTGTTACGTCTGACCCAGGATCTGAGTTACACACACTGTCTTAAACAATATAAAAAAAATATATATATTTATAAAAAAATGAGTTAGGCTTTTTGGAGTCAACCTTATTTATTAAGGTTACATGGATCAAAAACAATAACGAGGCCTATTTTATTTTATTATTAGTTTTTTGTGGTTGGGCCAGTAACATTTTTGGCAGGGCAAGTAAAATTTGAACCACTGGCCCGGGCCAGTTGAAAAAATCCTAAGCGTTGAGCCACATATATATTTATTTATTAATAAATTATTAATTTAAATACTGGAGGCCCATTGTAACAAAATATCATGGTAATACCATGCTTTTTTTTGATCACCATGGTTGTAAAAGTCATGGTATAAATATGCACAGATTCTCATATTGCACCATATTGTCACCACAATAAAGATTGAATGAAACAGTATGTCTCTAAAATCCTCAGCTATTATCATCTTCTAACCCAAATGGATGTAATGTATGTAAGTCCATAATTAACGCTGCAGGGGTAAAACCTAACTTTAGGCCTGGGGTATTAAATATTCCCTCGATCACATACATATGCACACACAATATTGCTGATATCTTAATTACGTCTTCAAAAAGTAGAAAAGTAGAAAGAAAGACTCTATATTTGGATTTCCACTTTAAAGACGTGGACGATACAAGTCCCCGATTGGAAATGTTCAATGCGGTGACAGAAGCGGCTCACTGTCTCGAGCAGATAAGAGCCCAACCGTCGGAACAAAAAAAATAAACTCAGATGATCAGTGTCCTCCTCAAGCACACAGTGGGAGTGGATCAGAAACAAATGGAAGTCTTTGAATCTGGCTCTCTTTAATATCTCCCGCACTGTAACATCAGTAAGGTGACATTTCAGCGGCACCATCAAGATCCAACAACGGCCTCGATGCTTCAGCAATCAATTTTCCATGCATAATAGCCTGCTAGTGTGTACGACATAAATCAGGCCAGACCAGCCCTCTTCTCCACCCTCCTTTAAAGAGGAGGACATTATTTACTCTGAAAAAAGAAAAGGTCTGATAAGGCAGAAAGGAGGGAACTTAGTGGACAGATATCAAACCTCTTAGACAAACATATCTTGGTCATGAAGATTTGTGATTGTTTAAAGAAATTAATACTTTTATTTATCAAGGATTCATTAAATTGTCCATAAAATACATGACAGTATAGACATTGTTAATCTTACAAAAATATTTCAAATAATTGCTGGTATTAATCAGAAATATATCTTGAGCATTAATGATTTCTGAAGACTGGAGTAATGTTGCTGAAAATTCAGCTTTGCATCACAGAAATAAATATTTTTTTTAAGTATAATCAAGTCGAAATCAGTTATTTTAAATTGAAATCATTTTTCACAATATTTCTGTTTTTACTGTATTTTTGATCAAATGAATGCAGCCTTGGTGAGCAAAACAAGTTTTCTATAAGATAGCATTCATGTGGGGTAAAAATCTAAACAAATCTTGATTTATCTGAAATAAATAATTGGGTTGCACTTTATTTTACAGTAGAGTGTAGAAAGTACTGCTTAGGCCTATATATATATATTCTAAAAATATTTGTTTTTAAATTCTAAAATTAATCATTTAAATTCTAAAACAGTATTCATTAAATATAAATAAAAATCATTAAAATGCTGTTTTTATTGAAGAACATACAGCTCTGGAATACAGAACATAACGTCTAATCACAAAATGAAATGTGGTTAATTCATTAAATATATGAAATATTAACCATGCTAATTAACTCAGTATATCAACAAACAAGTTTGAAAAAAGCAGCTTCATCATAATTACAGCAGAAATATATGAAGAGTCAAAAAGGATGAGAAGCACTGATCTAGAAATTAAAAAAAAATGTAACCTATTTTTACATATTCAATGTATTTATTGACTGTGTATAGGCCTGAAAACAGCAACGGTTACAGTGTATTTTAATATAACCAAGTGGATGAAACTATGGTCTCTCCAGCATATGATCAGCTGTGAATGAACATGTAAATGTAGCCAAGTATTAACAGAAAGATTTCTGTCCATCCTCTCATGTCTCGCCCCATTAGATCAGCATAGCATGACTGAAAGAAAACAGCAACAGATTTTAGTCTGAAAGAAATGCCATGTTGAGGGCGGCCGCTGATACACACCATATGTGTTTAAGTTGGGAGTTTTACAGCAAATGATATTAGTCTTAGCACAACATAAAGCAAGAGGAGCCAGCGCGTTACATGGCTGAACACAGCTCCCGTGTGATGGGCGTCTGTGTGTGGGAGGGTGATGTCATGATCTGTCACGCACTTCGTTTCAGGACAATGGGGGCGGCAGCTGCTCGCCTCACCTGCCACATCCCGTACACAGCTGTCTCAGACGGCCATACAGAAGCACATCAAAGTCGGCCCCGTTTATTTTTGACCTTATGCCAGTTTTATTGTTAAGAGAATGGATTGGTGGCAAGAAATGATCAGGAAATGGATTGGAAAACAGCGCACACCAGACTCGACCCTGCATAAGCCACATGAGCACCACAGCACATGACACAGCAGAAGGAGGCCTTTTGGTATATAATTGTAAAAAACGTCCCCCTTCAGGCCGTCTTTTTGCTTTTGAGGCCCTGTTTACTCCTGGTATTAAGATGCGTTTTGGTCGATCGGATCACAAGTCGACGGGGTCTAAACATTTGAGCTTGTCCACTTTCGACCACTTCCAGAGGTAGTGGAAAACGCATTTGACCGGATTGCTTTCATATTGTAAACACTCATGTGGTCGGATGTGTTCAAACAGCCACTAAAAGACTGTCTACTCTCCACCTACTGACCTCGCGCGTAACCATTATGGGAAGCGCGCTAGCCAGCCGGGGTTTAAACTTTGTCAGCTGGAGACCCAAGCGTGTTTTGAAGATGAAAAACATACCAAGCACAATGTTCACTCACCATTCCTGATTTCTAACAAACGCTTCTGTTCTCTCTCTCTCTCTCTCTCTCTCTCTCTCTCTCTCTCTCTCTGTGTTCATATGTAAATTGCGTAAGCTTATTTTGTCCATTATATCGACAGATCTGAAAAGGCCCATACATTTACCCGCCAATAGACCCTCCCCTTGAAGAAGAAATCAGGACAGAAGTGGTTGAAAGTGGACAAAAGAGACGGATTAAAACACCAGGTGTAAACGGGAATGTGTCTCAATCATCTTCTTGTGATCTGATCCACCAAAACGCTTCTTAATACCAGGTGTAAACAGGGCCTTATTGTCATTGTTTTGAAATGCATTGTATATTTTGCCCCCTCCAATACAGACCCCAAAGCAACTTTGACATATATGAAAAATATATGTAATTGTGTTTATTGGAGGAATTCATAAACATGCGCATCTTGTGTAACAAAATGCCTATACACATTTTTACCCAATCGTTGATGTCTGGGGGCATTTTGACCCCCAAAAACATTTACACATAACAGGAGGGTTGAATATCATCTTACTAAGACATATTATTGGGAGATATGGTCCTGGTTTCATAGACAGGGCTACGATTAAGCCAGGATTAGGCATTAGTTTAATTAGGACATTTACATTTAATAAAAAATAAATAAATAAAAACAACAGACTGGTGTGCATATTGAGACAAAACAATGGCACTGACATATTTTACGATATGCCAGTTTAAGTTACGTCCTAAAACCAGCTCAAACATGCATTTTAGTCTGGCATATAGGCTTAAACCGTGTCTGTGAAACCAGGGGACAGAGTGACAACTGCTTTCATATGCATTTTATTTTAATAGTCTGTAATACTGCTATACAATTTACATCAAAAGCAATCTGAGTCTTACTTTTAGGCCATATAAATATCAACAACTGCACCAAATAAAAAAATTACACTACTTTTGCTCAGTTTGGGCCTCTGAATAATATAGGTGTTTTTTCCTCCTTCGAGTTTGAGCTTCATCATACTATATGATCCACATCGCCTTATTTATTTAATATGATACTCAACAATACTATCGAGTGTGAGAAATAGTGACGCACATTTAATTAGCAAACACAACTAATTGATGTGGATAGAAAAGCTCAGATAATTTAGTCTGAAGAACTTCTTTTGAGCACTTTTTGATACTCCAGAGGTGACATGAGATGTTTTTCTCAGGAGGAACACCTGAGAAGCAGGAAACTGAAGACACATTCTCCATTTTTACTCTTATTTAATTTTACTGGAGAAATTATTAAGATATTAAAGAGATCTCATTTGCCTTTCCTTCTTCAGTACATTTTTCAATACAACTCACAGAAATGTTCCTGGCAACTTATAGACATGTGCAATTAGTGACATGTTCTCCCTGTAGCTGTGGATTATCCCACTCTCTATTGCCCCTAAAAATCAATAGAAAATTATTAAAGAGTTAAATAGGTGCTCAAGCAGAAGCCCTGGCATATTCTCCACCTCAAGCTGGCTGAACCGGAGGGGCCACGTTTCTGAAGATAAGCCGAGAGGATCGGCCCAGCTGGTGGGCACCAGCGTCAGCCGCACTACACTCTAATAATCCCCCCGTATTTGTTACACCCACCTCGGAGCGCTGGCCCCCATAGGGCCCTGCTTCAGGTCTGCATGTCATCAGCATGCTGTGTTTGAAGATAGGCCCTGTGTGTTATTATGATCTAATGAAAGCAAAAGGAGAGTGGAACCTTCAAATCCCACCGGGAGTATTACAGTCTACAGGCCGCGCACGTATCTCAGTGCACCCAAATGGCCTGTTAGCAGCACATGCATTTGAAATCATGTCATGTGTGTGTGTGTGTTAGAAAGGCATATTACCATATGCATGGGACGAACGGACAATATTAATGCAATGCACTTTATCTGAGCTGATTTTGACTGCTTTAAAAAAAAATGCCCGTCCTCAAAGCAATGAATGTCACAATGCCACAAATGATTGTGAGTTACTACAGGTGCTTTTAGACTGACAACATCTGGATTGTCTGTTATGATCGCTGTACTGTAAATTAAATCACAGTAGATATGACAGAAATGTAGATAATATAGTTAGCAGTGTTTGTAAGTCAATCATCACTAATAAAAAAAAAATCATTTAAGTACCCTCAAGAAGTAATGTGCTTAAAAAAGTTACATGATTATGTTACAAAATTACATTTTACTGTCTGTGCAGACCTCAACATCCTTAAATTAAAAGCCTATAGGATTAATATTGTTTAATATTCTAAGTATTAAACTTTGGTCTGTAATCCTGGACCATTTGTGTAATGAATGATTCCTTAAATAGAACCTGAGAGTGGGATACTTGACCAAGCAACCAGCCAGAACACCCTAGAAACCATCTGTGCATAGAAACGTCCTGGTAACCACCCAGACATTTTTTTTTTCAGTTGGCCAAATTTAATTTCTGTGAATTGATCAAATTAAATTAACAGAAATTCAATTTGGCCAACTAAAAACATTAGATGTGACCAGTCACTAGAACATTTTCAATTGGGGACCTGAATGCTGCATTATGGCAGCAATGAGAAAATATTTTCAGAAAATGTAAATATGTACATATGAGTTGGCTATTTTTACCCAGGTAAGTCAGTAACTGCCTAGCAACCATCTAGAACACCCTAGCAACCATTTGTGCATAGAAATGTCCTGGTAACCATCCAGAACACTGTAGCATGGTTGCAATGAGTAAATATAAGAAAATGTAAATATGTACTTACGATTAGACTATTTTGACCTGGGCTACTAAGTAACCACCTAGCAACCATCCAGAACACCCTAGCAACAATTTAGAATGCGCATAGAAACTCCCTGGTAACCACCCGGTACACCCAAGCATTATGGCTGCAATGAGTAAATATAAGAAAATTCAAAAATGTACTTATAAGATTGGGCTATTTTGACCTGGGCTACTAAGTAACCACCTAGCAACCATCCAGAACACCCTAGCAACAATTTAGAATGCGCATAGAAACTCCCTGGTAACCACCTGGTACACCCAAGCATTATGGCAGCAATGAGAAAATATGTTCAGAAAATATAAATATGTACTCATGTACATATGAGTGGACTATTCTGACCTGGTCCAGTAGGTAACCACCTAGCAACCATCCAGACCACCCTAGCAACAATTTATAATGTGCATAGAAACATCCTGGTAACCACCCAGAACACCCAAGCATTATGGCTGCAATGAGTAAATATAAGAAAATTCAAATATGTACTTATATGATTGGGCTATTTTGACCTGGGCTACTAAGTAACCACCTAGCAAGCATCCAGAACACCCTAGCAACAATTTAGAATGCGCATAGAAACTCCCTGGTAACCACCTGGTACACCCAAGCATTATGGCAGCAATGAGAAAATATGTTCAGAAAATATAAATATGTACTCATGTACATATGAGTGGACTATTCTGACCTGGTCCAGTAGGTAACCACCTAGCAACCATCCAGACCACCCTAGCAACAATTTAGAATGTGCATAGAAACTCCCTGGTAACCACCCGGTACACCCAAGCATTATGGCTGCAATGAGTAAATATAAGAAAATTCAAATATGTACTTATATGATTGGGCTATTTTGACCTGGGCTACTAAGTAACCACCTAGCAACCATCCAGAACACCCTAGCAACAATTTAGAACGTGCATAGACATGCCCTGGTAACCACCCAGAACACCTAAGCATTATGGCGGCAATGAGAAAATATATTAAGGAAATGTAAATATGTATTCATGTACATATGAGTGGACTATTCTGACCTGGGCCAGTAAGTAACCACCCAAGCAACCATACAAAACACCCTAGCAACAATTTAGAATGTGCATAGAAATGCCCTGTAACCACCCAGAACACCCAAACATAATGGCAGCAATGAGAAAAAATATATATGTATTCATACTTATAAATGGACAATTCTGACCTGGGCCACTACTTAACCACCCTAGCAACCAGCCAGAACACCCTAGTAACCATTTAGAATGTGCATGGAAATGCCCATGCATTATGGTTGCACTGAGAACATTTTCTCAGACAAAATGTCATGTGAGTGGACTATTTTTACCTTTAAAAGTGAAATTTGTACTCATGATATCTTGTGCACTTTCGCAGCCTGAGATACACTACAACATTTGAATCCGATGTTGTAAAGCAAACATTGCAGAGATTCCTCCGCTATCTGATGCAGATGTCACAACAGGTCTGTCTCCCAAAAGCACGGCCTTCTTGTGCATGCTCACCCCTCTGGAAAAATAAAAAAATAAATAAAAAGGCAAGTAAAAAGAAAGTGTTTATTTTCATGTTTACACCGTTTCATATTCACAGGGCTGGTAACAGGATTACTCAGTGACAAACAAGAATTTGTGGAATTCCCTGACTTCTTGCATCTGTTGGTTGCCTTCTTTAAAGGAAGAAAAAATCCTCAGTATTAAAGAATCCCCAGTGGTAACATTCCAGAAGCCCCTGAGGTTTGAGAGGGAACCTCTGCGCCGCGTTAGATAAAGCTGCAGTCTGCAGAGGGTCTGGCAGCGATGCGGCTGCATGCGGTGGAGGGCGGCAGATAATAAAACATGTTCGTTTAATTGCACTAAGGGCCCTAATGCTCCTGCATTAGTCAGACGATCACATCACAGATGAGTTTGAACATATGAGGCCGCTAAATCAGAACGAAATAAGGAATGTCAGAAAGAAGAGCAGCATTTGCTGCCAAACCCAGATGAAAGGCCCAGTACACTTGTTCTCAAGCCTTGTTCTACATTTGTTCTGTGCAGATTTTCAGCAGTAAATCTGCTTTGCATTACTCCTCTTATGCTCTGTGTTTGTGGGACATGACTCTGGGAGCCCTTAGAGAGTGCCAGCGACGCACCATTTTGAGCTTCCTTGACTTCTTCCTGAAGTCCACACATGGTTGACTGGAAGCAGACTGTACGTGGAAGTTTCAATCTGCTCACATTTCCTTTTCACTCCATGACTGAACCTCAATTGAAAAGTTGCGTCTCCTTGCAGCCTTGATGACATGCTGGTTGAGTTGTAAATCAGAGAAGAGAAAAGCAGAGTTGTTTAAACAGATTACTGGCGCTAAACTAAAAGTCAACATGAAACTGGCTCTATTTGCATTCTTATAGTTGCTGTGCACGATTCATATGTGCATGTTATGCCAAAGAAAAACTGAAGCGACTTTTCTTTTCTGCCCACATCACCAAGGCCTCTCTCCTGGACAATTGTATATTTGGTTCGCTCTTTTTCACCTGCTGACCAACACAGAAGACTTTTCAGTATTAGTGCCACCAAATGAAAAGCAAAGTATGCAGATTAGATGTTTAATTGATGCTATATGCATTTTATTGTCAAGGTCAAAGTCAAGGTCAGAGTTTATTTATATAGCACCTCTAAACAACACGAATGCTGATCACAGTGCTTCACAAGCAGAGCAAAATACACACAAAGTAAAACAGCATGACAAGTAATCCATTTTTTTTAAATAAAAATTATAATAGTCTAAAAAAGAATCATAACCTGGTACGAGATTAGTTACGATTAGTTAATTGATGCTTTACAGATGCTTAATGTAGGAGAAGCTCTAAACTTTTTCTAGACTGAAAAAGACCTGTCTCCTTTTGTTTTCAAGCGAGATTTCGGGACATTTCATAACAGACTGAAGATCTAAGTGATCTCTGAGAATAAAAACGCACTAGTTCTGAAATATAAATAGGAGCAGGTCCATGTAAAGCTTAAAAAAATACAAGTTAAACCCTTGAAATCAATTCTTTGTTTCACAGGGAGCCAATGGAGAGGTGAAATATGCAGAGGTGTAAAGAGTACCTGAAAACCATACATGAGTAAAAGTCTTAAAGTGTCTTATTTTAACAGTACTTTATTTATATAACAATGCCGATTGTTTCAAAGCAGCTTCACAGTGTTAACAGGAAAATAATGCAGCAGAATTTGATTTGGCTGTACCGCCGCTCTGGAGAAAACAGTGTCACCCAGCTCAGTTTAATTATCATATAGTGTCAATGCGGGCAGATCGGTAATATAGTTGAATATTTAGTGTCCTCAACTGAGCAAGCCAAAAGCCAAAGGCGACGGTGGCAAGGATCCAAAACTACTCATACTAAATATACTGTAGGCTCAATGATGCACAAGTCCTCAACACCTGAGAGACATACCAGTGAAAATAAGAAACTTTTGATTTGTAAGATGAGAAATCATGTTTATTTTCTAAAATCGAAATAAAACTGAACACCTCAATATTGCAATAATCAAGGTCGACACAACAGACTCTTAAAGTCTACAAACTCTTTCTCAAAGTCTCAGTTAAGCTCAAGTGCACAAAAAGGCCATAAGTAAACCAATATCTTTCTATAAGGTCTATAGTGGAAACATAAAATAATGTTAAGTAAAATGAAACAGTCAAAGCCTTCTTGCAGTGGATGTGCTGGTTTTAGCCTCCTCACCGGCTGCAGTCATGTCCTCATCTCATAAATCAAACACTTGCGATTCATCAACTCTCTGCTAATGCACTCGCATTCATGTAAAGTAACCTGATGGACATGTTTGTGTGAGTTAAGGCAAAACGCACAAGATATAGTACCTTTAATGCCCTTAGATGGCGATATCACTTCTTCATAGCAGAAACACTGCTGCAGAAAAAGTTAGGTGCCATGCAGAATATAATGTGTAATTGCATTACTCAACACAAATGCATTGGAGTAAAAAGTAAATTTACTTGTTCAAAAATGTAGTCAAGTAGAGAGTAAAAGTTGCTCATATCTTTGATACTCAGTACAACTACAAAGTAGCCAAAATATACTTTTGTGACCCCCAGAGTTTGAACATACGAGTGATTGTTTAACTGAAGATGCCCCAAGAAAGCATTGTAATCTGCGGTTTAGAGCCAAACAGGATAGTCTTGTGCTGCCACAGAGACTGATGGGAAAGTCTGTCACATCATGTTGTAATAATCACTCTGACATGTCTTACACTTGAAAACTTTCCATATTTTGAAAACAAGAATTGGCAAATTATCACTGAAACACATAATCAAAAGTTTGGGGTCTGTAAGAATTTTTAATGTACTTGAAAGAAATCTCACCAGGGCTGCATTTATTTGATTAAAAACAGTGAAAACAGGAATATTGTGAAATATTATAACAATCTAAAATAACTGTTTTCTATGTGAATGCATTGTAAAATGTAATTCAGTTCAAGCTGCATTTTCAGCATCATTACTCCAGTCTCCAGTGTCACATGATCCTTCAGAAATCAGTCTAATATGATGATATGAAATATCATGACAAGAAATATTTTAATCATTATCAGTGTTGAAAACAGTATTTTAAACTGTGATCATTTTGTTCAAGATTATTTGATGACTAGAACATTCAAAAGAACAGCATTTATTTAAAATATATTTATTTTGTAATGTCTTTACTGTCATTTTTGATCAATTTAAAGGGATAGTTCACCAAAAATGACACTGACAAAAAACGATAGCTATTGACTTTCATAGGAAACTAAATACTATGAAAGTCATTGGGGCCTGTGAACTGTCTGGTTACCAACATTCTTTAAAATATCTTCTTTTGAAAGAAAACTCATACAGGTTTGGAACAACATGAGGGTGAGTAAATGATGACAGATTCTTTTTATTTTGGGGTGAACTATCCCTTTAATACATCCTCAATAAAAGTATGAACAACTGATGAAAAACAGATGTCATTTATAGAAGTCTTAATTGTAAAATCAGACAGAATAAAAATCATCATGACACAAAAATACGACTGTTTTTGGTGCAATAAACATTCATTTCAGGGAGAACACATAAACTCCAGAGGACAAACCCAGCATAAGCACTCATGACTCTGGAAGGCCTGTTTTACAAGCCCACAGCAAAAGCTGTGTTGAGTCCAAACTCAAGGATGTTCTCTTTTGTCTTGAGAATGTGTCAGTGCATCTTAACCAGCGCGAGCGGCTGCCAGCAGCGAGTATGTTGAGGATTTTGTGCACAGATGGTACAGCGGCCGACTCCACATCGCCAGTGTTTCAAAGCCTAATCCCTCAGTCTTACCAGGGTCACCTGTTTTACAAACAACTGTAATTGCCATTTTGTATTTACAGCACAGCCATACTATAAGATTCTTGGGTAAAGAGTTGGGGAAATAATTATATAAATAGGCTTGCTTAGGGAAAAATAAGCTAGTGCTACTATGTAGGGTGAGCTCAGTTGATCCAGCTGCATATGCTGGTAATCACCGCTGCCTGCTGGATTTGCACACAGGCACGCAACAAACAGGCCGCTGCCAGGACCCAGCATTGTGTGTGTAGTCCGCTGCTGCATTACATCCTGACTGATGCATTATATATATCAGGGTCTCTGGGAGAATGTCCAAATATGGAAACTCCAGATGCTTTTTCTGTAACAAGCTTGAGTACTTCCTTCAGGTCTTTCTAAGGGTGCTGGATTTAGAGCATTTTTGCACTGGGCGGTGGATCAGATCAGTCTAACCTTCATCTACATCTCATTAAAATCAACACATTCATGGTGCAGTTATTTTGGAGTTATTGGAAATTTGCATTTCTGTTGCTCAAAGGTGATGACACTGAATGCTGTGTTGGGCCCATCAACAAGCCAGTAACAAATCATTTGCCTGAAACTGCAATTCAATGGTCTATAGCGCCCTCCAGTGGCTCAAGAGATGCACTGCACTTGCTTTTTACAGTGATGTTGAACCATTTTAAAAGCAAATAACATTTACTTATAGATTATTTTAAGTGTTAAATATTACTGTTTTTGAAGAATGTTGGTAAGCAGACAGTTGATGGCACCCATTGACTTCCATTGTATTTGTTTTCCTGAAGTCAATGCTATCGTCAACATGTCTGGTCACAGACGTTCTTTGAAATATCTTCTTTTGTGTTCAACAGAAGAAAGAAACTCACACAGGTTTAGAACAACTTGAAGGTGAGTAAGTAATGACATTTATTTTTTTATTTTTGGGTGAACTATTCCTTTAACCCAAGTGAATTTCTTCAAATGTAACATTATTAATAATGTGGATCTAGTCCCCTGTTGTTTAAAAGCTAAGAATATCAAACTCTATTTTCCCCCAAGAGATCAGATAAATATTAAAAACAGATAAATATTATTTCTTTTAAAAAATAATGTGAAATAGAACCCTTTTATTCTTATATTATTTTATTAATCTGTAGTAGACATGCATTTAAGGGAATATTTAGGTGAATAGGCCTACATTTTCATTCATCTCTATGGTGACTTATTTATTTATTTATTTATTTATTTATTTATTTATTTATTTATTTATTTATTTATTTATTTATTTATAATAAACACAACAGTGGTACTGATATCTCATAACAGCACGTACAGCTAAATAATAGCTTACAATCTTTAGATATACATGTTCATACATATGCATATAAAATTATAACAAGAATAGAAATAATAATAACAATAATAATAATAATAATAATAATAATAATAATAATAATAATAATAATAATAATAATAATAATAATAATAATAATAATACAACGGGGCATATCTGAGTAAATAAATAACAGGGACATTTTACAGAGCAAAAATTAAAAGGATATCAGTCACTGAGCATCATCAAGAAAGTTTATGGTGACTTTTTCTAATAAAATTAATTTTCACACCTCAGATTCTGAAACAGTATGTCATATTTTTGTAATGATTATTTATTTGTAAAATGATATACTTTATTGTAAAATAAAAATCTCTGTGATTTAATACGTATGATTATATTTTGACAATAATACAAAATACAGGTTTACACATAGGGATATAATAAATGAATGCACTTTTATTCAAGAAGCATTTAAGAAGACTTTTATTTTGCCTGATAGTTCCCCACAGTAACTAGACCCGGAAACACCTTTTATAATAAATGTGTCATCCGTGAGTGGGGTTATATTGCATTGCAGACAGGCTAACAGACACAGGCCCTCAGACTCACAGTTATGGCCGGTAAAAGAGCTCTAGTAATTCTGGCGAAAGGAGCGGAGGAGATGGAGACGGTGATCCCGGTGGATGTCATGCGCAGAGCGGGGGTCTGTACAACACACGCGTTACATTGAGTGCCACTGTATGCATGTCTGTTGGCAACTAGTTATCTATCATGCATGCTCATTATTTTTGCAGTGTTCTTTGTAAAGCGAATGCAGTGATTAGGTGTTTCTTTTGCATAGCTATTGCTCATGTCATGTGCTACAACTGTGTATGGTCACACACACACTGCTGCCAGACTCTGAGCTGCCAGTGTGTAAATGCCAAAGTTTGCCAGAGTCATCTGGACTGTGACATTATTACATAATCAGATTGTATAAGTAAGTTTTTGGGAGAATGTGATACTTTTATTCAGCAAGGATGCATTACATTGCTCTAAAAAGTGACAGTAAAGACATTTAATTATTTCAAATAAATGCTTTTCTTTTGAACTTTCTATTCAGAAAGATTCCTGGAAAAATGTATCATAGTTTGCACCAAAATACTGTGTTTAATATTAATAACCAGAAACGTTTCTTGAGCATCAAATCCTCATATTAGACTGATTTCTGAAGGATCATGTGACTGGAGTAATGATGCTGAATATTCAGCTTTGATCACAGGAATAAATTATATTTTAAACATTATTACATATTATATATGCATGTGCATTTAATTATAACAATAATATATCCTGTAAAAGTAAGTGCTGTAAAAACTTGCATGCTAAACTTATAAAAATATACTGATTAAGAGAGTGGAAACATCATAAAATCTCTTATTTATAGGGTAAACGTACCTATTAAGCTCACCAAAATCTACATTGAGATATTTTAGTGCACAGGGTATTGGTTTGAGTAAGTTATGTTAAAATAAAATATTAATCTCTCACACAATAATATTTAATTTATTTTAAATTACAAAAGCGTTTAAATTAAGATATACATCATTAAATCTTTAAAAAAATTTCTCAATTATATGGAAGCTTGTTTCCAGCACAGAATAAAAAATAAAAAAGGTAATTATCTCACAAATCTGACTTTTTATTTCTCAGAGTTGCGTGATGTAAAGTAACTTGCAAATAATAAAGCCAGATTTGGGAGTTATAGAGTCAGAATTGCGTGATATAAACACGCAACTGAAAGAGATAAAGTCAGAATTGTCTTTTTTCCCCTCAGAATTTGACTTTATATCTCACAATTCTCTGGAATAATGTCAGAATTGCGAGATGTATATTCACAATTGTGAGATAGAAAGTCACAATTATCTTTTTTTTTTACATTTTTTATTCTGTGGTGGAAACAAGCTTCCATACAATAGGTTTGGCTTTAGATGGATCATTTGATCCAATTACAACTATTACACAGACTCTGACTTTATTTTGAGATACCAATTTCCAGTATCTAGGAAAAAAATGTAATCTAGTTTTCAAGGCTGTGTTTGAAAATGTGTATGGTCTTCAGAAATATTAGTGGCTGAGTGATTTCTGTTCATCCCTCTAGCCCTGAATCCACTGTCTTTGGTTCTATTAGTTTCTCTGTACAAAAATCCAATTGCAAAAACTGGTCTGTTACCTCATTTCCGTCCATCATCTCTTATTGGAACAATATTTCATATTAAGTGGTTGTTTGTTTGGTCAGTCTCCAAATAAAGTAAAATTATTTATAGATTTTATCCTGTCAAGCTTTTTTTGCTGAAGTTTAAAAGCAACATTGATACATCCTGTTCTTTTTGTGAAGTTACTTCTGAAACTGTAGGCCAGATGTTTGGAGAGTGTCTTTTTTGTCTGTCTGGAGGAGTGTTAATGCATTGATTGTCCAAAATGTATATTGTGAAGAAAAAAAAATCTTTTTTTTTTCTCTCTTATCTAATAGACACATTCTTTTTGGGTTTTATATTAATGATACGAATCTAATCAAAGCATTTTTTTTTATTGGAAAGTTTTATATCCATAAATGTAAATATACAAAAAGATAACCCGCTTTAACATCTTTATACAAGAACTGAATTTGTACTTAAAGGGTTTGTTCACTTTAAAATGAAAATTAGCCCATGATTTACTCACCCTCAAGCCATCCTAGGTGTATATGACTTTCTTCTTTCTGATGAACACAATTGGAGTTATATTAAGTTTGAAGCTCAAAAAAGTGCATCCATCCATTATAAAAGTACTCCACACGGCTCTGGGGGGTTAATAAAGGCCTTCTGAAGTGAATCGATGGGGTTTTGTAAGAAAAATATCCATATTTAATACGTTAAATATCTAGCTACCATCTAGCTGTATCTCTCTCTCTCTCTCTCTCTCTCTCTCTCTCATATATAGATTGCTGTTACTGTGGCTGGTCTGGCGGGTAAAGAGCCAGTGCAATGCAGCCGTGATGTCATGATCTGCCCAGACTCCAGTCTAGAGGACGCCCGCAAACAGGTTCGGCTTTAACTCGGCCCCCATAAGTTCAAAGTTGACTAGAGATCGTCATAAGTAGCTTCTGTTCTTTTGAATTCAATGGCTGAATCCAAAAATGGCCCCTAAACCCTCAAGCACTATTCCCTACCTTAGTCCACTAATACAGTTCACTTGAAGGTGTGAATGAAAACAAGTGAGTGAATTTGGACAGCCGCTGTGTGTACATCGACTGTACATACTCATTATTGCGGTGCAATGTGGGATAGAATGAGTGCACTCAATAACGTCCACTATGGTTTCGGACACCACTACAAATGGTTGTCCCCTCAAATAGTGCCCTATTTAAGGGTGTAAGGGGCGATTTCGGATTCAGCCAATAGAAGTCTAAATCTCAGTTCTTCTGTGAACTGATTTGGGCTGAATCAAGTTGAAGATAAATGTGAATGGAGTGTTGTCTCCATCTACTGGCTAAATAATGCATTGCCAATAAAACCACACCATTGGTTACCATTCAAATTCATTTAAAATGGCTACAACTCAACTTAAAATATACTCAGTTTACCCTTCATATGTACATATGCACATCAGCTATAGTAAGGAAATAACCTTGATTATGAAAACATTCCTGGTTTGCTGCTTAACGCAGATGCATGTCATTTTTCTGACAGGGTCCATATGATGTCGTGCTTCTGCCTGGAGGTTTGCTTGGAGCTCAGAACCTTTCTGAGGTACAAATATGTTTTAATTATGTGTGTTTAACAGTTGAACGGATTCCATAGAAGAGTTGCATGCCATGCACGTCTTGCATAACATTATGCCGTGTCCCTCAAATAAATAGAAAACATCTTTGAGTCATCTGCTGAGGTTAGAAATGAGGTTGTATTGTGAAATGCAAACATTGCATAATTATGTAAATTTAAGAGGTGTTGTGCCAGTTATTTCAGTAATGCATATTGTGTGTGTGTGTGTGTGTGTGTGTGTTGTAGTCTCCCGCTGTGAAAGAGGTGTTGAAGGACCAGGAGGGCAGGAAGGGTCTGATCGCTGCAATCTGTGCAGGTAATCTTCATATCGTGACCTCCGTGCACACATTAACCTTTCCCTGAATAAACATAATTTATTTCAACTGTTTCAGTGCTTCTCCATTATGCAAAATGTCAGGAAGAGAAGTCGTATATTACCTTTTTCCTCCAGTATGAATTTCCCAGAGGGCCTTTGGTAATTTTTTCCCATAGGGTCTTTGCCCCCGTTGTACACCTGAACCGTCTGGATAATTTCTGGAAGATTTCTGTGCCACATATCTATGTCAATATGATGCTCACAGCTCAGTGGATTATAATTATGACTGCCGAACTGTAAAACAAAAAATCTCAAATACAAATTATGAGGATAATGAGTTGTAATAATTGCCAATATTAAGCACGTCCATCTTCATTTGGAAGCGTATTGAACACAGAGACGTGTGCTATCAGCTTTGCCGTTCAAGGGCTTGTGAAGGACGTGGTGAATGAGGACAGTGAGCCCATGTGGCCGTAGAGAGCAGAGGAACGGCGTCCCAGAAAACGGCAGATGTCCCCATAGGGATCTGTACTGAACAGGAAACGGCTTCTTTTAGTGCCGTGGAATACCTTTAAAACTGAGTCTGTATCCGTAATTTCAGAACGCATGATTACATACTTGAGAATAAATTAGCAGACACAATTTCTGGTAATTACACTGTCTAATTTGAAATCTGCAAATCTGCATCCAAGTTTTTTAGCTTCAGTCCGTGTCTGTTACCTTTATATGTTATATTCATAGGGCACTCCTAACAGTTGACAAACTAAACTTCTAGCAGTCTTTAATTCTGCCTATATATATATATATATATATATATATATATATATATATATATATATATATATATATATATATATATATATATATATATATATATATATATATATATATATATATATATATATATATATAACTTGGATTGCAGATTTTAGTGGCATCAAATTATTATTTGTGATTATGTATATTAGAATACACACACACACATACATGCATATATTTAAGAACAATTTGGATTGATATGCTGTATATATATTTATAGCATTTATATTATATATAAATATTAATATTTTATATATAAATCTTTAAAAAAAATCTTAAATATACATGTATGTGTGTGTATTCAAATATACATAATTATACACAGCACACACCTATATTATGTAAACACAAACTTTTATTTAATAATTGTACAGCCCTATATACAGTATACATAAAATCCACCTAGATTATAAATTATTGTTATATGTTCTGGAACAAAATATATTGATTATGTTGCAATGCCATTATATGCCCAGTGTTGTTTTAATATTGTTAAGTACTTTTTGTTTATTTTTATATTTTCAGATTTTAGTGATTTTTCTTTTGTCATTTTATATTAGTTTTTTTTATTTTATGGTTATTCTAAGTTTTTATTTTTAAATATATTGTAGTAATTACATTTCTGTATATATTGCCTTAAATTGACACCTAGCTGAATAAAAAAATAGATATATATACATAGGTCCTTCTCAAAAAATGTGCATATTGTGATAAAAGTTCATTATTTTCCATAATGTAATGATAAAAAATAAACTTTTATATATTTTAGATTCATTGCACATCAACTGAAATATTTCAGGTCTTTTATTGTTTTAATACTGATGATTTTGGCATACAGCTCATGAAAACCAAAAATTCCAATCTAAAAAAATTTGCATATTTTATCCGACCAATAAAAGAAAAGTGTTTTTAATACAAAAAAAGTCAACCTTCAAATAATTATGTTCAGTTATGCACTCAATACTTGGTGGGGAATCCTTTTGCAGAAATGACTGCTTCAATGCGTGGTATGGAGGCGATCAGCCTGTGGCACTGCTGAGGTGTTATGGAGGCCCAGGATGCTTCGATAGCGGCCTTAAGCTCATCCAGAGTGTTGGGTCTTGCGTCTCTCAACTTTCTCTTCACAATATCCCACAGATTCTCTATGGGGTTCAGGTCAGGAGAGTTGGCAGGCCAATTGAGCACAGTAATACCATGGTCAGTAAACCATTTACCAGTGGTTTTGGCACTGTGAGCAGGTGCCAGGTCGTGCTGAAAACGAAATCTTCATCTCCATAAAGCTTTTCAGCAGTTAGCATGAAGTGCTCCAAAATCTCCTGATAGCTAGCTCCATTGACCCTTCCCTTGATAAAACACAGTGGACCAACACCAGCAGCTGACATGGCACCCCAGACCATCACTAACTGTGGGTACTTGACACTGGACTTCAGGCATTTTGGCATTTCCTTCTCCCCAGTCTTCCTCCAGACTCTGGCACCTTGATTTCCGAATGACATGCAAAATTTGAGCGACAGTCCAGTGCTGCTTCTCTGTAGCCCAGGTCAGGCGCTTCTGCCGCTGTTTCTGGTTCAAAAGTGGCTTGACCTGGGAATGCAGCACCTGTAGCCCATCCTGCACACCCCTGTGCACGGTGGCTCTGAATGTTTCTACTCCAGACTCAGTCCACTGCTTCAGCAGGTCCCCCAAGGTCTGGAATCGGTCCTTCTCCACAATCTTCCTCAGGGTCCGGTTACCTCTTCTCGTTGTGCAGCGTTTTTTGCCACACTTTTTCCTTCCCACAGACTTCCCACTGAGGTGCCTTGATACAGCACTCTGGGAACAGCCTATTGGTTCAGAAATGTCTTTCTGTGTCTTACCCTCTCGCTTGAGGGTGTCAATGATGGCCTTCTGGACAGCAGTCAGGTCGGCAGTCTTACCCATGATTGCGGTTTTGAGTAATGAACCAGGCTGGGAGTTTTTAAGAGCCTCAGGAATCTTTTGCAGGTGTTTAGAGTTAATTAGTTGATTCAGATGATTAGGTTAATAGCTCGTTTAGAGAACCTTTTCATGATATGCTAATTTTGAGATAGGAATTTTTGGTTTTCATGAGCTGTATGCCAAAATCATCAGTATTAAAACAATAAAAGACCTGAAATATTTCAGTTGGTGTGCAATGAATCCAAAATATATGAAAGTTAAATTTTTATCATTACATTATGGAAAATAATGAACTTTTATCACAATATGCTAATTTTTTTTAGAAGGACCTGTATATATATGTGTGTGTATATATATAAACAATTTGTATTTAACTTAATTTTACTTAATGGTTTAGTTAATGCTAAAAACCTTGAATGTGCCTGGTTGTGATATTGTGCAAGTATGCTTGACTCTTCAAATACAGTATGTTACATGTAGCGAGGCTTTGATACCCTTTGAGACTGTGATTGGGACATAAAGGTCCATTATACCTGCCTGTCTTTTATTTCCCTTTGTGGACTGAGCTTTTCACAAGCAAGACCCGTAACATTAGATGCAAGGATCAGATCAGTCAGCAGACGTCCTGCCAGAGAAAGTGTAATCACTAGACCGCACTGGGCGTCTGCCAAAGTGCACAATCAATAGTTAAGAGCTCTCTTTTCATTAATGTTCAGATGAGCTTAGTGCACAGCCAGGGCACTGCCAATGTTAATGCAGCAAAATGGCCTGTTATTTTTAGAGCCTATTTTTACTTCCTTCCGTTCGTTCTTCCAATGTGGATTGCAGAATTAGATGGAAATGTTATACCTGGTTTATTTTGGATAACAATATATTGACGTTTGGCTGACAGTGATATGATGCACATCATGTTAAAGTCACTTTGGGCAATGGCACTGAACACTGTTTGACTTTAGCAAGAGTTTCAGACTTCAGCAAAACCACAAAAAAATATCACCATAATTATTTTCTTCATTATTTCCTACTTTTAACACATTGTCTAACCTGTTGCAGGTCCGACGGCACTTTTGGCTCACGGTATTGCATATGGCAGCACAGTAACCACTCATCCAGGTGCCAAGGACAAGATGATGGCTGGTGGTAAGGTCTCTATATATACCTAGTCATCCTCTCACAAGCACTGATGTTGATGATGGAAACTTGCATACTTGTCATGGAAAACAACACATGATAAACATCCAACAGAGGGTGCTGTAGGTAACAGCATGGTGTCAAGTCATGTAGCAATGGCAATGTTTGGACCGGAATCAATACCATACGTCATAATGCATGCTATTCACTGTTCATAGTATACAAGGGAAAACAGATTATTGCATTGTGAGAGATAATATTATGGATGCATATATCTAAAAATGTTGTAGGTCATCTGGGATTTCTGTGCATGCTTAATACAATGCACAGTTTACTGCATAAATAGTGTGGTATTCTGAACATAGACGTTGTCAAGTATTTCACTTTGTGTTTATATTCATTTGGCAGCAGGAGAACAAAGTTTGTACTTGTAGACTGGTGATATATTTAGCCGTATGAATTATTTTGTATTCTTCTCCTAGATCATTATAAATATTCAGAGGCTCGAGTTCAGAAGGATGGTAACGTGATCACCAGCAGAGGGCCAGGAACCAGCTTTGAGTTTGCCTTGACTATAGTGGAGGAGCTCATGGGTGCAGAGGTTGCCGCCCAAGTCAAAGCCCCCCTCATCCTGAAAGACTAATCATCACACTGTGAAGATCTGCACTGTTTAAAGTTGCATTTGTAATGCTCTGCCGATATGAAAGGGAGGTTATGAAATTAATTGACCTTGAATGTGATTTTCTGATGTGTAGAAATCTGAATATTTAATTTAATTACTTTGAAGAGAGTTATGCAGACTGGCCATAGATGATCTAAATTGCAATAAACGTAAGGTAGCCTTTTACAGATTTCTGTCAGTTTTCTTGGCATACTTTGCACTTATAAACTTCTGTACCAGAATAAAAGTATGGTGCATTAAACTCATGAAGTCTCTTAACTTCTGTATTTAACATGAATAGATAAATGTCTGTGTTGCTTGTTAAAATCTTAAGCACTTTGACACCACAACAGCAAGGAAGAGCGCTCTCTCTCTCTACACACACACACACACACACACACACCAAAAATGAATCAGACACCAGATATCATTTTTTACTAGTGTGTGCAGGACACTATAGTTAATTTATGTAAGTGAGGGTAGCTAAGTAAAGTCAAATGTAATTTCTTCATACAATGACTACCAGTAAAATTGTTAAAAATGGGACTCAAATGATTCAGACACTTTGACCCTTTGCTTAGGTGTTTATTCTTTAATTGCTAATGTGACCTTTGACACCACAGACTGAACAAAATGAAGCATTGCTTGGTCATTGGTTGACCTAAATCGCTATTATCTAATTGTGTAGTTAAATATAACAGCTGATTGGTTGATTCTAATCAATTACATACCTTTCTAACAAGTTGTCTGACATGATCGAGATTAATTTGTTCTGACAGTTTAACTTTGAGTGCTTGTCATATTTTATTACCATTTTCCAAACCAGCGAATAAACTGATAATGTGAGAAAATGCTGAAGGCGTCTCAATACATTTTGGTTTGACTGTGTGTATATATATATATATATATACATATATATGCTTTTTAAAATTATTTATTTAAATCTAATAAATATTTAATCTATTCATCTTTAATGCAGCGCACAGTTTGAGGATAGTGTATTGAAAAGGCCTTGCATACCTATTGGTAACTTGTAACATATTTCCAGTGACGTACTGCAAGACCAACCAATCAACCGCCGCTGTCTTGTCGCGGTGCGTCTCAACAAGCCAATAGGAGCGTCCCTACGCAGCGCGAGTGTGTCTTTTGTAGCGCGTGGCTAGATTGTGAAAGCGGCAAAAAAGTCATTCGCTGCAGCCTGGCCAACGTCCCTCTGACTGAACGAGCGCGCGACATCACACAAAAAGCAGTTTTTAAAGGTGAAAATCGACGAACGTGACATTTAATGAACTCCCATCTCTCTGCAAGGTAAGAATAAGACATTATATCGCTGTTTAACTACTGTTATGCAAGAAATCAATCACGACTAGAGACTTACTTTGCTGAGGTAAATCGCTGCAATATTTCTCATAGTGACGCTGAACTGCCGTTATCTCCGCATATATGAGGACTTCATGTCTGGCTTCAGCTTATAAAGTTAGGAAATGATAAACTAATTTCTGTTGTAGTTTAATATTCGCCTTTCTATGTTAGCTAGTTTGTCATCTCTGATGTTTGATTTTGAGTTTTGATGTGAGCTTGAACTGTAGCAACAGCATCTGCTCCCATACAATAATATTAATAATGCTAAAAACATGGCAGCCTTTTGTTAACAATCTTTTAAATGCTTTATAGTATTTACCAGGGATTCTATAGTTTACACCAAAACACCTTTTTTTACTAACGTTACTACAGAACACGATACAGCTTACTTACTTACTTTTGTGTATTTATTTATTTGTATCTTTGATGACATTGGTTAATACCAAGTTAGTTTAATTAAAATAATCACTGTGGTGGTATGGTATTTTGGTGGAAAAAAATGTATGGTTATCAATCATGGTACATTGTTGTGTGTGTGTGTGTGTGTGTGTGTGTGTGTGTGTGTGTGTGTGTGTGTGTGTGAGGGAACTGCATTAGAAAACAAATGTGGCACACATTAATAATTTACATTACTTTTATACATTTGCCAGCTTTTATGCAAAGTGATTTAGATTACATTCAAGGCTGTCCATGCCTTCCCTGGGAGTCGAACACTTGACCTTTTGTCTACTGTTTGAACTATAGGATGCATTTAAGGATATTGAGAGTTTTGCACATTTGCTGATGTGATGTACCTGGATTTTTGACCAGACAGATTGTCTTGAATTAATTAACCTTTCTGAAATGCTCTTCTGAAGAGGGATTCACACTGACAGAGATTTGCCACAATAGAGTAGACTTCAATAATGTTCAGTGAGAATTAAGAATTTGCAATAGGGGTTCTGGAGACATTAATAAGTTAAAGCTGCAGTCTGTAAGTTTTGCCTCTTTGTCGCCATCTCTGTTTGAAATATGCAATTGCAGTTATTTGCGGTATTATCATCTTTACGCGCATCGGCTTCGGCTCCTCAGTGCGGGACGACTCTAATGTTTTGAGCCGTTTGTGTGGTTGTCATTCATTCATTCACTGCACGGGTGTGGATACTGTACTTCAGAATCACAGATTCTACATCTTGGAAGTATGACCAAAATAATATTTTGTTCTGACCAACTGAGAAATAAAGCATTACAATAAATCGTGCTACCAACAGTGATTACATCTAATGATGGCTTGGCTTATATCACATTCAATTATTATTGTCTTTGTTCTCAAATGATTAATATTAACGACATCAGCATTGTGTGATTATGTGTATTTAGTGTGTGTTCATGTTACCTCTAGATTTCAGTTTCTGTACAGTCTAATCTTTTGCTTCTGAATACAAGTGAATCTCCAGTTTGTCACTGATTGTCATTTATGGCTCTTTTCCACTACACAGTACCAGCTCGGCTTGGCTCGACTCCCCTTTGTTTGGTTTTCCACTGTGTCAAAGTTGTACCTGTGCCTGCTTCCAGGTACTTTTTTTTGTACCACTTCCAGCGAGGTTCTGAGCGAGCTGAGGCGATACTAAAATGTGATGTGAAAACACTGCAGACGGCTGATCGTCACTGTTCATTGCGTCATCATTGCACGCGCCAGACGGAGTATCCTGAATAACCGCGCCATTTTTAAATAGTTTGTCCAGAGATTGCGTGTTATTTACTATTATGGCAACTCAGAAGAATATGCCGTGGTCAAACGAGGAGGTGTAGACTTTCCTTTGTTTGGTTGCCGAAGAGAGGATCCAGCGGGAGATTACGTCATGGCAGTTTCATGCGGCGTCACTACGACGACCAGGTACTATTGTGGAGTTACTATCTGTAATGGAAAACGGAGCAAAAAGCGAGCCGAGGCAAGTTGAGCTGGTACTGGTAATGGAAAAGCGCCATTAGATCTTTCTATCATCAAAATGATGCGTTTAATTATTCCAGCTGCTGTGAGAAAAGGCTATAAATTAAGGCTGGGCGATATGGAGCAAAAAATATATCTCAATATATTTTTCTATATCTCGATATACGATATATATCTCGATATCTTTGCAGGAAAAATAACCCCCCAAAAACTACTGCAAAAACAAATATGCCAAATACCACAATCTTTTTTTATTGAAGTGCAAATGTAGGAACAAAGTGCATTTGCAACATTTAAAAAAATTATATATATATATATATATATATATATCTATATATCTATATATATATCTCTCTGTATACCAAAATAATAATTTAACAATAAAATAAAGGAAGAAATAATACCTATTGCCTTCTTTTCATTCAAAAATAAAACTCAACTCGATGTAGGCAGTGCAGGAACAAAGTGCTTCTGCGATATTTTAAGATAAAAAAATATCCCTGATTACATAATAATTTAACTAAAATTAAAGAAAAAGTTAGTGGGTTTAGTGGCCGGATCCTTAAGGCCGCAACATACTCGCAAGAACCAAGAAAAAGTTCCAGTTCCCAGGGCTGCGAGAACAAATGGAGCGTCATTTCGCTCGGAGCCATGGTTTGGGAGTTCTCGCAGCTCGTTCTCGAAACATCGTCTGAGCAGAACTTTTTTCTTGTGGGTGTCCGAGAACTGTCAGAGATTTAAAGTGGGCGGGTTTAACGGAGAAACGGAGATGTTCGGCACCTGCTGTTCTCGTGAAGTATGTAATGTCCTGGCCAGAACGAACTTTGTTCTTGTTCTTTCCACCTCGAGAAAACGAACAAATTTCTCTGTTCTTGCAGAGTATGTTGCGGCCTTTAGTCTGTTGCACTCCTCGTATGCGAGCTTGCGCCTCGTCTGTAAAAGGTGGAAAAGGTTCGTGGTGCTAGCTTTGGTTGGCACCAACTTTCGGCATTCACGGCAGTGGACATCTGTCTGCTGTTAGTCCCACGCCTTAAAACCAAAGTATCTCCATATAATGTAGCCAATTGTTCTTTTTTATAGACGAGCTCTGTCGCCTCCGGGCTGATTGCGAACGCCATGTTCAATGAGACAACACGCGAGGGGAGGGGGAACAAAAGCAAGGCGGCGTGGGGCGAGCGAGCAGGTGCGAGCACAGCACAGAGAAGGCAAACAAGCAAAGTGGCGGAACCAGAATTAAATATAAACAATATATCGATATATACGATATGTCAAAATCCATATCGTGTTTAAAAAATATCTCTATATATTTTAAATATAGAGATATGCCCACCCCTACTATAAATGATCCACCACCTGCAGCATCCTCACATGCGATTAGTCTACCAGCCGGACTCCTTTATGTTCACAGACGTGACAAATTAAATCGTTCAGAAATTCAATTTGGCAAACTGAAAAATTTAAATGTGACCAGCCACTAGAAAATGTTCAATTGGAGACCTGACATTTTTTACAGTGCAGGGTGGATGAATATAATTAGATTTTATAATTGAACCTTTTTTAAGTTGCTACAGAAGGTGAGAGAATGCTGTGTAAAGTTAGAACATATATATATTTTTTAATGGACAATTTATACAGCAATCAGTCCGTTTGGCATTCAGAGAAATGCACTTGCTTTGTCAAGAAATATTCAAAACTGACTTCCCCTGTTTTCACACTTCAGCTGGGCTGCAGTTATTTGAGACCGCCCCTCAAGCCACATGTGAATGTGCTCTTCTCAACTCGAGTGCATGGACAGGAAGGTGAAGTAAAGAGGCAAGAGTTCTCCTCACAGGCTGCATGCAAGCGCATCTTTTTTCTTCTTTTTTTTTTTTTTGCAGGCCTTTGCTCCATTCCGCTGCAGCGCTGCAAACCAGTGTATAAATAGAAACCACTGTCTTACTCATCTTTTAACAAGCTGCATTTGGGACTAGAGTACTGCCAGGAGTCATCCAAACAAAAGAGTAACATTGCACACAAATGCAGCACAAAGAGTATTGCTGGTACAGTGCTTGTGATATATAATAGTCTGCATAGTTGAGGATACCCCTAAGAGAACACACAACTTAGAGACATTGTAATAATATGAATTCATCTAGAAAAGTGAGTGATTTCCTCCTCTCTTCCTGAAAGATATTTCTGGAATATTAGCATATTTTGCGGCACATTTTCCTGCTTGAGTAGCTTTACAGTAGAAAGCTGGCGGCTAGACTCTGGCAAAGAGTGGCGCTATTAGCCAGACTGAGTCATTCATTGGTTCAATAATGCAATTATGGGACTCTTCACTGACTTCCCTGATTAGACCTTCCCTTGTAACCATATCCGTTGGTTAGGATGAGGCCAGCACTTAAAGGGATAGTTCACCCAAAGATTTTAATTCTCTTATACTCGCCATCAAGTGATGCCCCCCATGCAAACGTTCTCTTTACGATGTGCATTTTAATGTTAAATTCATCAAGCTGGTGCACTTTGAGAGTTCAAAATGAAGCGGTCCAACCCATATTCAATGTGCAAATTGAACAAAGAAAAAAGGCGAACATTTGTGCTTATAAAACTTAAACTTTTGAATTTTTTTTTTTTTAATGACCGATCGTTTCTTTAGATAAGACCCTTATTCATCGTCTCGTGTGGTTTAAAGCCCTTTGAAGCTGCACTGAAACTGTCATTTGGACCTTGAACCGGTCCATTGAGTCTATTATAAGGAGAAAAATCCTGGAATGTTTTCATCAAAAACCTTAATTTATTTTCGACTAAAGAAAGACCGACATTGTCATCTTGGGTGACATTGGGGTGAGTAAATTATCAGCAAAAGTTTATTTAAAAGTGAACTAATCCTTTAACCACGTTTGATCAATTTAGCCTTTCAAAACTTAACTTTTCACTTAACTTGTCTTGCCTATAATATAAAATCCATAGATATAAAACACTTCAAGCATGACACAATGTTAATTTAAATGTTTACTACCACCACCAAAGTAAAAAAAGGCATTTTTGACAAGCTAAGGCAGTCCTAAGGCTCGCAAACAAAACGGCCTATACAATCTAAACTAACAAACATGCAGGTTGTCTTACCTTACACCTCTCCGCAAAACAATCTGATCTTAAATTCTCGCGCTATATGCACATTTAACGGAGCTCACGTCAACGAAAGCAACTGATATGAGCTGCATTTTATTGATCATCAGCTAATTTTAAAATCAATGACTGCAATAGGATCGAGCGACCTAAGCACTGGTAAGGTCACTTAGTTTTATTAGTTTTAATGAAGATGATTGTGTTTTTGAGCATCTAAAACAGCCTATTTTCAGTTTCACTTGCGGCCGTTTGCAGTAGTGCCGTCATATCTGACTACAACATGTCATTTAGCCTATAACACACTCACACGTTTATCTTATACTAATTTTACTCCTGGCAAATTGTTAAATGTGATTTAAACAGCCAGATGCATTTACGTTAGTCCAGTTTTGTCTAAAATGCGCCCCAGACCACCTTCTGAATTGGTTTAAGTGATCGGATATAAATCCGTCTCGAAAGAATTTCGGAAGGCATTTACTCCTGGTCTTTCACAATTTAATAGATATCTGATCAAAGAAAACCAAATTAAGTGACCAGTTGTAAAAAAAGGCCATAACATAAGGAAAGCTTGCTGCCGGTGCGGCCGCAGACTCTATACACTGTGCAAGCCAGTCACGGTAGCATGTTCTCGTGTTGTTTCCACTAGCGCAGCACATTTCAGCACATCTGTTTATTTTAATTAATGTCTAAGATATAAAATGAAGGAGAAGCCTAACACGGGCCCGAACCCCGGCCCTAGGGGCATAAAATAGTCGGGGCTCGTGCTGAAATGCAGGGCTCTACCTCTTTAGTTGTGATTTATAGTGTCTTCTACATTACTACAATAATAATAATAATAATAAAAGTTATAATATTGATCCTATGACCGTAATAACTATATATTGTAAAACAAATGCACTGAGAATTTTTTAATAATTAGATTTGTCCTAACTTCTATACTTGAAAGAGATTAAGACATTAGCTTTTATTTTGACAGAAAACTTGTTTACAAACATGTCTCATTACAAATCTATTAAAATGCAGTAATCGTCAACTATGCAGATGTAAAAGTAATGCGTGACTGGTGCCTCCTATGTCCCCAAATGCACACTAAACTCAGCACCTTCGTTCATCGTTCATTCACTATGAATTGAGACGCGGAGCTGATCTCGTGAGTGAAGCGCGCACTTCTCTTTACGCAGCACAAACAGGCAGTCTTTTGCGATTTGATAAGGACACAAAGCCTTATAAAGCTTTCAATTTTAGTTTGTTTGACAGAAATGGCACAACACGACATTAAAGGCTTTTTATGTTATTGTGAGAAGTTTAAATATATGTAAAGCATCTAAAACGGCAGATGACAACTGCAGTGCAACTTTAGTATGCGTTGGTATGGATGCTTTTATAATTATTGTTATAGTACTTAATTTTTATTGTTATCGTTTTTGTTGTGATTGGGCCTTTTAGATTTGGAATGGAATGAGAACTTTAGGCTTCAGCACAGGTTTATATTACATATTAAATAGTAGGGGTGGGAATCTTTTATCATCTCACGAGTCAATTCCGATTCTTGAGGCCACGATTCGATTCATAATCGAGTTTCGATTCAAAAAGATTTTCGATTCAAAACGATTCGATTTTATCCATAATGATTTCTAATCGGGTTTCTGATCATGATCTACTCTCATCTGCTTTGCTATACAGAATGACAAACGAAGACATTAAAGTGTCTTTTTCACATTTATTAAGTTCAATTATCAGGAAAGTGCCTTTTATCAAAAACATTGTCTTTTTCTCAATTGCTACTCATTAGTAGCTTGCTGTAAAATAAGTTGGAACAAAAATAAAGTGCTTCTTCAAAATACAAAATGGTTAAAAATAGATGCATTTCCCAGAAAAGTTGCAGTTTACCACAAATATAATGTAGAACTAGGGTTGGGTATCGTTTGGTTTTTATTCGATACCGGTGCCAAACCGATACTTTTAAAACTGTTCCGGTGCCTGAACCGATACTTTTTAAAAAAGAGCCACAAAATGAAGTGGATGAGATTAAAGAATGGCTTTTTATTTAAATTGAACAATTTATTACAAGTTTAATGTATACTTAAATATATAATTAAAAACAAAACACAATTTACTTAAAAAATTCACAGTAAAACTAAAGCCACTTAACCCAACTACAACAGGCCTAATTTAACTCTAAATAACAGTTACAGTAATAACATCAGTCGTCTGTATTCTTGGTCTTTTACAAACCAGCTTCAAGCTTCAGCTTTATTTTGCAGAAACATGACCATATTCTCTGGCTAAATATTTTAGAACGCATGGCCTTATTGTTTCCATGGAGACGCATCATGCTTCTCACGTGACACACAGCAGCCGCACCAGCGGTGTATGACAGCTCAGCTGTATCGGGTTAATTTCGTTTTTTCTTTTTTATTCAAAATATTCACAAACTTGCTAACTATGTCACGAACTATCTGATATTCTGATTTTCAAATATGTGTGAGTAAATGTGTGTTAGTTGATATATATTGCGCGATGGGCGGCGCCACGTTAGTTTGCGCCTCAGAGAATCGGATCTGTCGGATTTATATCACATAAATGTATCTTCGTCTCACGAAATATATGAAAGTGACCGCTGCTGAACTGGGAGAAGAATAGACTATAGTCTAGTAATATGAGCCCGCGCATTTGTTGTGCTGCCGAAGTACTTGGTCTTCATTTTGCAAAGCTTGCACACTGTGTGTCCAGCGCAGTGCTTCCAGGCATTCTGTAAAAACCGAAATGACGCCAAACTTAAGCTTTTAGCGAAGATGGGGCTGGTTGGATCTCCCTCTCATCCATATTTGCTTCCTCTCTGTTTAAGTGATTTTCCGCTCGCGTTCAAAAACTGGTTGCGTGGTGACGTCCGGACATCGCGTATAGGCTAGTTACAAAATCTAGGCGAACAGCCAGCTGATTTTATTAATTTATTAAATCGATTCTTGGACATTTCAGATCGATTCTGAATCATTGCAAATGAGAATCTAGATTCTTCTGTGAATCTTTTTTTTTTTTTTTTTTTTTGGCACACGCCTATTAAATAGTTTGACTGTTCCGTCTCAGAAACATAAAACCCTCTTTTAAAAAAAAAAAGAAGTTAAATAAGACCCACTTATCCAGTTATTTGTCTCCCATCATGAGCAAAAGAGCATGTTTGTGCTACTTCAGAGTGAATACATTTATTTATTTTTTGTCAAATTTGTAATATTTATTTTTTAATTTAGTGTAAGGGACATTAAAGTCTCTCACCTGTCCTTGGGATGCCCTCAATGTCCTTAGAGCCTACTGGATTGATGTGATTTTTCTGAAATATTATGGATCGTTGATTGCTGTAATTTGTCATATTTTATCTCTGTGACATTTTCATTTGCAGGGGTTAATTAGAAACCCGTCAGATGGTACAATGATCATCATAGTTACTTTATCCTTATGGTTATGTAATTAGCTGTGCAAATGTAATTCCTAAATTTCCATTGCTAGAGGGATGTGGATTTTGATCACTCTAGCCTTAATGGGCAAAAATGACTTGCTCGTTCCCGTGTGCTTTTACTGTTGTATCTTTTCAAGGTCAAAGCTGTTATATCTTTCTTAGAATTACATCAGTTTGCTCAAAATGAGCTCACCTGCTCCATTCCTTTCTCAAACTATTGTTTTCAAGCTGAGAAAAGGACGCAGTCCTGCAGGAATTGAAAATACTTCTGTTTTCATCATGAGAATGCCAGTGCACGTCTCAGTGAGAAGGCTGTGGATGTTGCTTGGTGCTGTACAATTTATTGTCTTTTCTAAGTGCTCTTTAATCTTAGAGTCAGGGAAAGAACAGTGTAAGTGAACGAGCTTTTGTATGAGAAATGTATTGACAAATGCTCCAGGGCCTTTTCATGTGTGAGCTTTGTTCTTGTCCCTTGTCCCTAATTTGTGGCAAAGGAAGTTTCCATCACAGGTGTAACGGATATAGTTTTTAGGGAACCCTGTTATAGAATTGTCTGTGGTGGAAAATGTTGTTAAGCAAAATATTGAAATTATTTTAAATGTCTAACCTGAAGATGTGGCTGAAGACAACCTTTGCTTTGCTTTTAGACCTATTCAAATAATGACCAATGGATTTCTGTTTAAAAGGAGACTTGATTTGATCGTGTTATTACTTGTCTGTCAAACACTGCTGAATTACCTTCAAATGAATGTATAGATTCAGTTGAGAATTTTCCAGACAGCATCCCAATCCTGTCAATCCAGTTTTCTTCAGCTGAAAAAAAAAAAAAGTTCAGAACAAGAAGATATTCACCATTGACAGTTATTTGTTGGTGTGTGTGCATTGAACTAGTAATGAATATAAATATCTAAGTACAGCAGGGTTCAGCAATAAAGACTGCCCAATGGCCCGGGGCCAGCGTGAAAGACACTCAGGCCAGTGCTGCATCTTCTCGGAAGTTGATAATTAGCGCATTTGTAAGCCTTGGCAATTTAAATATTCAAACGCAAATAGATGAGAAGGTGCTTGCGTCTCTGTGTGGTACTCGCACGGCACAGCAACACTCACTCATCCAAGCATGCCCACACGTCTCACAGCGTGTAAATATTAGGGGTGCACCGATCCGATATTAGGATCGGATATCGGCCACGATACTGACAAATTAGCTGGATCGGGGATTGGAAAAATGAACAGATCAACTGGCCGATCCAGGTTTTTTTTTTTGTGTCGCAGCAGAACCTACGTCATTCGTCAGCTTCATGTGTGTCGCATGCCTGAAGCAACATGGAGCGAGCCAGAGGGGGGTGCAGGGTTGCTCACGGTCTAACACCAAATTGCCAAACCTGCTTTTGACATTAAACAAAGCAAAGCGTTAATTTTATTTTAAAGTTTAAATGCAAAATTTAAAAAATAAATGCATTTGAATGGCTTAAGCGGATACACAAGTTTCACTATACAGATGTTTGCAGCAAGTTTTGGTAAACAGTACAGCATAGTGTGCATTGATTATTAAGTCAAACCATATTTACAGGATCGTTTTATTATGGAGACTGATTGAGATGCAACATCATTGACATTAATGTTATTCGTGTATTTAGCCCTCAGGTCTAGTTGCTCAAAAAAGTATTGCAGTTTTGCATTTTAATAAATATTTAGATATGATCAAACACTAGATTTTCTTAAATATGACATTTTAAAACGTTAATAACTTGCATCCTAATATTTTTAATGATACTTACAGAAGCACACACAAGTGAATATTAATGAATGTGAGCACATAATTTGACCCAAGAAATGTTTAAAATAGTGCTAAGACAAACACATTTTTCTTTATATGTACAGTAGGCTATATATATATGAATTGATTCTGAATCAAGATCGAAATCGATATCGCCCCACCGATATTTTAAATAAAAAACAATTCAACACTTGACTTACATCTGTTATTTTGTCTTAGTTATGTTTTGTTAGTAAAGTCTAACGAGACTTTAGTCTCTTAAGGAAGGTATACAGTTTATTTTTAATTCAACAATAGTATCGGATCGGTATCGGGTATCGACAGATACACAAAGCCCAGGCATTGGTATCGGTATCGGACTGAAAAAGTCGGATCGGTGCACCCATAGTAAATATACATACAAAAGTATGTTAAAATGCCTGTCTTGTCGAAAATCATCGTAAACAAAGTCGGTTATGTCTTGAAGGAAAGTAAACATAATATGCCAGTCACAGACAGCGTTTTTTTTTTTCACAAGTTTCATGGCCCACATGCAGAATATCTTGTTATGTGTCTGTCTGAACATGCAGTGTATAAAAAAAAAAAACAGACCCCGTGTTTTATTCTAGCTTCATGCATTGAATATGGGTAAGTTTCATGAATAAAAACAACTTTTTAAAGGGGTGATGAATTGAGAAATCAACTTTCCCTTGAGCCTTTGATATATTAAAAGGCATGGTAATATAAGAATATCTTATAAGTTTCAGAGCTGAAAACTTCCTTGTTAATCAAAGAAAAGCTTGTGCTTGTGCGTGTGCTTGTGCGGGGTTTGCGCTTATATCCACCGATTGGGCGGGCCAAGTAATAACAAAATAAATCAATCACGGGTGGATGAGAGATGTTTGTTTGATAAATGCTGTTTGAGAGCCCTGTGAGAGCATCTTTCCGTTTGCCGATTTCAAAACAATCTCTCACGTGAACTGACGGGAGCTGAAGCTCATTAACTATGCAAATCTTATCCAATCCATGCGTTTTTGTCAAAGACCACATCCAGATCGTATTCAGAACGATGATCAAAACACAGATGGAGTAGATGGAGTCCCCAAAGCTTCACAGTCTTATAGCTTGTCCTGGGTCGATATACAATTTATATGCTGTTTAATGTTGATGATCACATTAGTTTTCATATGGATCTGCTTATGAGATCGCTCGTTTCTGCTGCTTTCTCGCCTGTGTGTTTTGATCTGGAGAATCTGTACTCGCTCAGGAGATGCGTAAAAGACGTAAACACCTCATCAATTGATCATAAAAGACGAGATAACAAAAGGCCGGTAGAAAAATACTTAGCGTTGCGCCCTGGACAGTCATTTATGTAAAACTGACATTGGATGTAAGAGTCATTTACACGAAAGTCTGCAACGATTGTATTTAATGCGTAAGCTTTGTCAATTTGGTGTGGATACACACATACTGGTTCTACTCTATCGCTCATTTGTGGAGAGTTGACTTTCAGCTTTATTGCTTGGTATTTCTCACTGTCTGTAGTAAATAAGAACAAATTAAATAAGTTTGTTAATATGGCTAGTAAGGTTGCAGAAACACAGAATGACAACACTATGTGAATCTCGAGCTGTCAGGAAAAGCCGTGCAATTCTTCGGGATGTATTACATCCTCTTTATGGTCAATGAGTTGTTACCATTTGGTCGAAGGTATGGGCTAGCGTAGGTACGTAGGACGTATATCTCTGTTAAATAAATTCTTGTGGTCACAGTTGTCATAGGTATATGGTAGTGATTTTTGTTTTTGTTGTGAGAGGGATGTTGTTGGTCGTGTTTGTAATGTGTTGATGTTTGTTTGTTTGTTTGTATTTGTCAATTGTTGTTGTTGATGACTGAAGGGTTGCCACAGATACAAAAATAATTTCTGAAAGGAAATCGATTTGTGAATGTTTAATAGACTACTGTGGTCTTCAAGAATGCATTTATTCTTACACTGTTCTGTACGTAGCACTCATTGTGCTTAGGCTAAATCTAGAGGTGTTTCCTTATGGTCTCCTTGGTGCAAAGATGGGAATAGAAAGGTGGCAAAGAGATCTGCTGTAGTGTGGCTGGACTGGACGTGAGCCAAGGGCCAACGACACAGTATGCAATGCTAGGTTTGCTGCAGTCCCCAGGCTAGCATCTCCTACTAAAGCATGTACTAATTCAATATGTGTGGAAAATTAGATGATCTATAGATCAGAAAATGAAATCAAGGAAAGGCATTACCATTGGATGCAGTCTTTTTTTGTAAGGGACTGCTATAGTGCTAGGGATGGTTTAAAACTTTCTCTCCTTTTTTTTTCTTCACTTAAATACTTTTTTTTTTTTGCACTATATGCACTAATATATTACAGTTTGTATTAGGGATGGGGCCAATCCGATCTAGTATCGGAATCGGGACCGATACCAGCGTAACTCGCGTATCGGATTTTCCTGATCCAACCTGCGGAGATATCCGATATTCATGAGCCATGTCTGCGCTTTAACGTTGTCTGCTGAAATGACTCCAAAAGTGATTCAGTTGGTATTTTTCCTGTTAACAGGATTTCCTGTTTTTTAAACTTACCTCAAGTTGCCTTTTGGGATATACATGCGTACGTGCATACCATACTTGCCTGTTGAGAGAAGTTAATTTCAACATCATATAAAATCAACAATAATGATAATAATAACATTAAAGCAAACACCGCTCTGGTATCGGAATAGTATCGATATCGGCCGATATCCAAATTCAGGGATCTGAAGTGAAAAAATGTGGATCGGTGCACCCCTAGTTTGTATAAACTCGAACTAATCAAAATTTAATTCAAATTAATCACATACATTGTGGACATTTTCACAATAGTAAACAATAATATTGAAATGCCTTTTAAACAACATTTTCCTCATAACTATGGCTGCATGAGTGGGGAAATATTATAACCTATAATCAATTTTAACCAATAATATAACAGACTAATAAGCCAATCAAATGCTGATGTCCCAGTGTATTTTTTTTTTTCACTACGATACATTTCTACATGCATTTTAAATGCTGTTTAATGTTATCTTTTAAGTATATCCTGTGAGAGAGGCCCAGTGTGTTTCACTACACACCTGTGATGTGTCCTTCGACTCAGCAAATATATCAAGTCCAACATAATGCTGAAGAAATGAGTGTTGAGCAATTTATTACTGTCCAAATGCATCTTTGCAGTTTTTTTTTTTTATGAAGACATTTTAAACATGCTAGCTCAAATATGTTTGTCTCCTTTCTTGTCTTTTTCTCTCTCTTCTTTCTTGCACCCGTTGTTCCTCCATATGGTTAGATGTTGCGCTGACTGTGCAGAGCGCTGTGTTAGTGTGATGTAAGAGGGAGGGACCCTGCATTTAACGCATCTACTGTGTTCCTCGGTCTCTATTCACTGGCATTGTCTCGGGAGACGCGCTCACACATGCACGCTGCTTCGCTCTTTCTCTCCTTCCCATCCGCCCCCTCTCACGCGCACACTCATGCACTCAGGCATACAGGCACACACATTGACAGGGTAGCGTGGAGGATAAACCCACTCACCATTCCCGTCTCATCTCCCCCTCCCTCCCTCTCTCTCGCAGCCGTTCCTGACGCTCGGCGGAGGCAATCTGGCTGCACCCACCTAACTCTTCTTCAGCCTCGCCGAGCAGGAAACACTGCATCAGGCATCGGCAGAGGTGGGTAGTCAAGCAACAAGACGAGCTCTCTTTGCTTTCCTCTCCATCTCATCCTGCTCCCCACCTAAGCGTGAGTCTGTGTGTGTGCATGTACTGTGCGGGGCGAAAGGGAATCCTGTCTTTTCGTCTCCTTGTCTCTGCATCTGCTTGCTGCGTTTGAGAGGCATGACCATATTGCACAGGGAGTTATTCTGTCTGCCTGTTTCCCATTGTGCTCAATGATTAATGCATGCCATCTCTGCTTAAATTAGCATCAGGCATCATAACATTCAAAAATTGTTCTTTGAAAGGAGCGATATCTGTGAAATGCATTGAAGAGTAAGCATTTGATGGCTGAATATGAGCATCATGCTCTCACCTGCTGCAGTGCCCATCTGTTGCCCTCAATTACTGCCTTTACGCTACGCAGTCCGACATTGATAATACGTGTTCTGTTATGGCTTCAATTATAGTTGGTGCTATAATATCGCAAAGATGTGTTATGGTTTCTCTTAGATGTCATGACATAATGAGTACCGTCTGCTGGAGAGGAAGTGGCTTTTCCTGTTAGGTTGTGTGTGGATGGTGTCGCTCTGCTTCTGGGCACAGGGCCGATGCTGGTAAATGTGAGGGTGTGAGTTGCAGGAATTTGGTGCAGTAAGTTTTCAATGGCAGCTACAGCATTAAAGAAAAAAGGTGCAAGGTCTCTCGTTTTGAAGGTTGGAGCTTGTTTTTTGCTTCTTCTTTTTTTCGGCAAATGATGTCTATCACTTTTGTATTGTGCGAACAATGTTTTAAAGGTCAAAAGGGATAGCACTAATGTTTTTTGAACTTTGCTGTGTTAAACTGCATCAGCGATTGAAATATATAATGCACAGATGGCTCATCATTTTCATAAGACATGGGATACTATTTCTTTGGTAATAAACAAAATAAACTGCTGTCATAAAGTAAATTATGCATATTGCAGTTAATGCTGGTCTTATATTCATCTATGCAGTAGATTTGCACGATTCAGCATTAATTGATTCTAAACCAAATAATGTAATTTACTAGATGTTCTGACACAATTTAAATTGCTGCAGTCTATTTAAAATATTTAACCTGAATTATTTATTTAAAAAAAAAAACAGTTTAATTGATTCAACGACTCACTTATTTCAATACTGGATGAATCCACGTTTTTGAATGAATCTCTTGAATGAATGATTCAATGACAAATACATTTGAACAGTCACTTTTCGCCACCTGGTTGCATAAAGATGGAATTGTTTTAATCTGTATTTGAAGTGCCAAGTTACTTTGCTCTATTTTGATCGCTACCACTTTTATCCGAACTGTGACCTTTAATTCCAGTACTTCTGAGATATGAATATTTGTAACAGAAACAATGATACTGTGTGGCTGAAAAGACTGTTTGTGAAGCGGTTTCATAACTACACATGATAACTGCTCTCTCTGGGTCAGCGGCAGCACGAACACAGATTTGAATGTTATAGTGTGATTTTTGTCAAAGGTTTAATATACCACCTAATCGATGTAATTTAATAGAAATGAGATTGCGTTGGTGTTTGAAACGAGATTGCGATCTTTTAACGTTTAATGAAATTCCTGAACGAATGACTCCCATGAACCAGTTCTTTTTATTGGAATAAAAAATGCTTAGTCAACGTTTCATCTTGAAAAGTGTTAATCATTCAGTTCCTTACAATTCACATCTCTAACGATGCAGCATTGAGAATAATTGAAAAATATACCGGATGGTGGTCTTTTGTCTGTGGGGTACGTGATCCTGAGATACTGTCCAAAGACGGATGTGGAAGAGAATGTAAAGGATGACAGATTGAGATGCGCTACCTAGTTAGATGATATGAATTATTAATTAATTTCATGCCGTTGTTTTTTAGCAGATTTGTCTTAATAGTTGCCGGACTGTTTTTGAAGCTAACAAGAAGGAACCTCTGCATGTAGATTTAAGGTCCTCCTCGGAGAGAACGCCTTAACAGTTCTCTCTAATCATCCTGTGGTGCAGACGCAGAGCTGCTGTCTTGCTGCATTAGTCATGTTTGGAAGTCCCACCAGGGAGAAGGTGTGCACTTGCAGATCTGTGTAACCTACGGCATTTATCACACCTGTCTTCAACGCAGGTGTGTGCTAATATGTATAGATGTGTGTATGTATGTGTGTGTATGTCTCCTCTCCTCATTTAGACCACCCAGTCATGTTGCCAAAGGATTTGTAAGTATAGATTAGTGTTGTCACGATACCAAAATTATGACTTCGATACGATACCAGACTAAAATACCTCGATACCGATATTTAATCGATACCACGGTCAAAACTTATTATTAATAGTGTTTTTTTGTATCTTTGTTTTTAAAAATAAGCAAAAAATGCAAATTACAAACAATATGACAAAAACATCTATACAGCTATAGGTCTATTTTACAGTATAGCAAGTCAAGAAAGAAATTAAATAATCCACACAAAAAAAAAACTAAATTCAGCTGGCAATTCAGTCAATAAATTAACTACAGTATACACTGATTAACAATGAATATATTAAAATTGTTTAGCCAACCATGGGTGGTTTTCTATTTTTCATTGTTGTTTGATTAACATTAATCACACAGAATATTAGATCCAGCTTAACACGGATCCAATTACCTCAACTGTACACGTTCACTAAAGACACCCCCGACTGTGTTTACCTGAATACTCACAGGATGTGCATTTTTTACATATCTTTGACCATTGAAATCCATAATCAGAAAGAACTGAATCGCGATTTCAGCATGTTGTCTGAAAGGCGTGTACTCGCGCTTCAGATCAAAGTCCGGCAGCGCGAGGTGAGCACGTCCCGCGCCGCGCTGCACTATATTTTCTCATGCGCGCATGTTTCTGTTGCTTTCTTTGTCATGCGCTGCGCGTGTATATTTAACTCTTCTTCTTCCAATGTTTAGTGAACGGTGGAAGCAGAGCTCTGCACACACATCCTGACTCCTGCTGTCACTCATCGACACAAATAAATACGGCTCTTATTAACGCGCGGTCCTTCTTAAAGTACCGGTACTAATAAAATTCCATATCGTACCGTTTGTAATAGCAGGGTATCGCAATACTTTTCTGGTACCGGTATATCGTGCAACACTAGTATAGATTATAAAAGGTCCAAAAATGGACACTCGCTAAGTGCCAAATGTGAGTTAAACTTGGCCAGGTGACCGTATTGTTTTTTAGGAGTGGCAAAGCAGATCACTGTGTTGTTTTTTTCTGACTGAAGCAATATGAGCTGCACGATTTCTAGTTTTAGCATCGATATTGCAATGTGTGCATCTGCAATAGTCACATCACAGGATTTGCAAAATCAAGTATAGGGATCGTAGTTGATCCGTAATCTGTACGGCTGCTCCCTGGTTCGGCATGCAAATGATTCGCGGGAATAACGGCAGTGTTTAACCTTCATAGAGTGAAAGTTAATCATTTCCATGTGTTTTAAGCGCAAGAAGACTGGAACTCTCGCTTTGTTTTCTGTGTGCATACACAGAGCAACACAGACGGCACGTGAGCACCGAATTTAGTTCTTTCTCTGCATTAATTTTGCATGCAAAATTAAGTCAAAATGCCTGTCTTGGCAAGCATCCACGTAAACATTGTCGGTTATGTTGTAAACATTGTGGCATATTATACTGGATCCGTGCATTCTTCTTAAAGTGACAGCAGCCTATCATACTCGCAAGGTGTTTGTGTCACCAATGTTTTTCAAACAACAAAAGAGAAAGAGACTATTGTGGCTTTAAAGATAAATTGTATTAATTTATATTAATTTATAAATGTATTAGGGGTGTAAATCGTTAAGCATGATTACAATATAATATCAACCATTTTATACAATATTTATATTGTAACCATTTTTGAAACAATTCAATATAACGATATTATGATATTGTGCCAATTTTACACAACCAGTTAAATTAGATTTCTGTGTATTTTAGGCTACGGTGCTAAAAATGCAGTCAAAAATCGACTGAAAGACAAGTAAATATATTTATATATAAATAGATACAATAAAAGTAAAAGACATTTCTTTTAAATGTGCAGTGCATCTTTTTTAATGAGGCAACAACAAAGTATAAATGGGACAGAACAAGATAGACTATTAATATGCTTTCATTGCGCAAAAGTATAAAAGCCTCCAATACAGAGTGATGCAAAGCTCTTATGCGTATCCCATGTGCAGAATGATGCACTTGAACAACATGGGTTCACAGCTCAGCGCTGCGCTTCTCGTTGGAAAGTTCAAAACACAAAGGGAAAAGATAAAGCCTGGATTCCAGCTGAATTTAGCCCCGCCCACAACATTTTTGCACTGGCAATTCGGTCTGGACTCGATCCATAGAGGAGTAATTATGCCCGAAACTGGTGTTTGGTTGGCAAAATATGTTATTTTGCAAGGTTGCCTGCTAAAATTTGCATTCCTGGGTTTATATAATCACACAATTGGGGTCGCTTCAACCGCGGACATGGAGAAAAGCACGGACTTGACAACACAAAGCAGTTGATTTCTGTTGACATTTGACAACTAACGTTACGAGGTCTTAAATTTATAAATGGTATCGATTGTTTATTATTATAACTTATCTGTGCTTGTAATTTGTTTATTGTTACAGAATCACCCCAATCATCCTAGAATGATTGATTCTTTACAGCTATTCAAATCATCTGGTGAAATTGTCATATTGCAATATATATCGCAGAAAAAACATATTGCAATGTCAGTTTTTTTTCCAAAATCGTGTAGCCCTAATATGAACAAATCAAAGAAATCCAGGCTGCCTAAAAAACAGTCACTGGTGCATGTCTTCAAGTCATTTAGGAAGCCAATGTTTGTTGTAAAATTGTGGCACCTCATTTCTGATAACATAGTTTTTCTTTTTTGTCTTGAAGTTTTTTCTAACTAAACAGGAAGTTCAGGCAGGACAAATTGAAGGACTGGTTACAACAAACCCCTTAAGCTAAGAACTGAAACAAATGATCACTGATTATTTCTTAACCCAAGGAGTTTGTCTGACTGTTGTCAATTTCTTTTAATGATTTTATATTTTCTAATACCAATTGTTGCAAAAATGTACACAATGTAATTACTTTAATTGATAAAATTGTTGACAACATTGACTCAATTAATGGCATAAGTGTTAAGGTAGGACTTCCTGTCTTCCGAACAGTTTTCCAAAACTGTTTAAAATCATGCAAAATGTCCGTGGTCTGTACATTTTCTCAATTTAGACTGCTTTTGTTTGGGTGACTTTTGGACCCTGGGACCATGTACTCCGCGTCAGGCCTATGTGAGTGAGTGTGAGACAGACCTTTCTCTTCAGGGGTACAGGATGCTGACCATCCCTCCACCTGTTCCCTGGTTATATTAAGGACTATAGCATCGGCTGATAAACATGGTTCATCTGCTTGAACTGCAAATGGTTCAGATGCATTAGAGTTTGAGTAAATTTTTCACTGACCTACATTTGGATGTTTATTTCCATCCTAACTAGCACGTTAATTATGTCCAGCCTCATTTGCCTAGAGCCATGTTTCAGCAGAAATCACAGAAGAGTTAACATCTAATTTAAAAAAGGAAATGATAACATGTCCTATTACAACAAAAGCTTGCAGATAGCTAACTTCGGTTGACTTGATTATTGTTTCTACATTGCCTAGTTGCCAAAAAAGACAATAATGCAAAGAGCTGAATATACTAATTAGGCACGACTCGTTTCTCTCCTCATTATTGTTTAACTAGAGCGCAACCGTTTGCCCTTTTCTTACTGTCGAGGCAAACATCTTGACCATCTAGATTGCGCTGTTGAAGCCAAGCATCGCTATCAGTTTTTTTTTTTCCCTCTAATCAGCACTATCATCATTGCCAATATATTGTGTGCCTCTAAGAGTGACCTTTCAATAATGGATGCTCTGGTTCTGATAAAGCACTAAATTGATTCTATCATGAATTTTTTTTTTTTTTTGATGGCTGAATTGTCCTCATTTTCCCTGTTCTGGTGCTCTTGTAAGTCAAGTATTTTGTGGGACACTTTTCCTCGTGAATCAAGGTCATTTCATTGAAGCATTTCCTTGAAACATAAGCATGTTTAATGCATTATAGAAGTAAAGTAGATCTTGCAAGCACTGATGGGAATTCTGAGTGTTTCTAATTTTGCTTTCCTACTAACTCAATTGCAAAACAGTTATTGTAAAATGTTATGTAATTTAGGTCATCAGTGAAGGAGTGAGAGGGTGAGACCGTGTTGAAATTTCTTAGTCAAATGAGCATTGCAAACCTAGTGGACAAAAATAGTTGAGATGTTTGTTTATATTAGTTGTAGCATTTTCCATCACAACATGTTTTGGATTAGTGTTATAAGTCACTTGGGAAATTATAAAAATCACCAACTTTTTTATTTTTTATTGTGAGGCATTAGGATAGTTGGATTTAAAAATGTTTTTTAAAATGTAATATCTTACTGTAAAACAGGTGGGCTAATCTGTAGCATTACATGATTACAAACCTATAATCTGCACTACCGTTCAAGAGGTCAGTGTTTGCTTAAAAAAAAAAAAACTTTTATTCAGCAAGGATGCATTAAATTTAAATTGGATCAGAAGTGACTTGCATTGATGCAGGAAATTGTGAAGTACTATACATTTTTTTTAAACTTTCTATTCATCAAAGAATACTGAAAAAGCACCAAGGTTTCCACTAGGCCTGTCATTTTTGAGAAAAATCAAATTTGAACTGATATCAAATATCAAGCAATGTATTCGAATATCTACCGTTCGCAAACCCCCTTTAGTTACTGTTGCTATGTCTGACAAGCCGTGGCACTCACACACCACACACACGTTCTCATGTGGAGAAAATAAATCGCGGAGCAAAGAGGACACTGAGACAGAGCAAGTTACTTTTGATATGAAACAGTCTCAACTTTCAGATTGTCATTTTTTTTAAAGTAATGTGAACAATAAATAGCGTTTTGTGGCTGTTTAATGTGTCTTGATCACTGTAACGCCTCAGTTAAAGCTGCTCGTGAACCGATCATCTCTTTCTTCTAGTTCATTGATAATCATCAAATAAACATGAATAAACACTAAAAGAAATGTTGTTTCAACCACGGAAAGACGTCAGTACACACCGTTTTTCAAGTTCAACTCCACCAACGTTAATCTCCTGTCTGCTTTGTCGGACAAAACGGCAAATTCGGCGATTTGATTGCTCAGATCTACTGTCAATCAAACTTGCTGCGAAGGGTGAATTGTCCGCTCAGGCTGGCCGTTCTGAGAGTTATCTTCACCCTAGGGATGCACCGAAATCAAAATTCTTGGCCGAAACCGAAAAAGAGGAAACCAAAGCCGAAAACCGAAACACCGAAAGAAATTATGCCAATTATTAGTACCATTGCATTTATGGCTATGACTGTGTAACTTTACTAAAAATCAAGGCATTGCAATTGCATAAATTCATATTAAAGTTTCAAATAATAAATCAATTACAAATTATGCAAATATTTATTTAGCACATTGCAACAATGCACAGTATAAAATAAAATTCAAATAAAAAATGTTGAACTTGTGTACCTCACTCATGTGTACATTAAATAATAATGTACAGGCCTACTGGCAGAAAGGTACAGAAATTTAATAAAGTAATCAAACATAAAATAACTGCATATTTAACTGTTTAAATGAAAGATTAATCATTATTAAACTTACAAAAGCTATTCAATCAAGAGCAGTGAGTGATGTCCTTGTCTTTTGTTGAAATTAAACAGACCGCAGTAAAGGCTACTGCCCCTTTAAGAGCCGATGCAGGGATTTGCGTAGTCTTTCTCGACTGTATACAGACTATGTCTGCAGGGATACTCATCAAGATGGTCATGATGGCATACTTTTTGTGTGAGTTTGTCCGCTTTAAGTGCAAGACTTGAAAGAGAACTCAATATTTGCGCTGTGAGACGAGTGCTCGCTTTCGGATGAGTGCACACACACAGACAGATCTTCTCACAGCTCGTGAGTTCTCATTCGCGTCTTCTGGCTCTACACCCGGTGATAACGGCGAACACGACTGGTCATATTCGAACATACGGCAGCACTCGCATGCATTGAACAAAGTTTACAAAGACAGACCGCTTTTGCCCACGCTTTTTTTATTATCGCTGTTGTTGTAGTGTATCACTAAGGAGCACTGAGCCAGCACGTGTATCCATCAACAGAAACATAAACAAAGCATTGTTTTCAAGTTACAACCCATATTATAGATGTGTCATCAGATGTGAGATGAACCACATACGTCCACACCGCTGACATGTTGCTTGTTTAGACCGTTTAGACAAGCACGTGCAGGTCGCGGTGTCTGTTTGCGTCATCACAACATTTCGGCCGTGTTGTTTCGGTGATAAAAGTCTTCGCCGAAAATGCCCTTTGGCCATTTTCGGTAGCCGAATATTCGGTGCATCCCTATTATCTTCCATTTTAAAAACAGACTGGCTATTATTCGCTTGATTTGGTCATGGGCCTATGCTACGCTACAATACGTTTAGAGCGCCCTCTATTGAATGAGATGGCAAACAATAAAATAAAAAAAACAAACGGTATAATCATAGACTACACTGTAAAAATGCTTTAAAACCGGATAGTTTATTTATAGTTCGATTACGGATATTTCACGTCATATTCGAATACATATTCGAATATCGAATAAAAACTGACAGCCCTAGTTTCCACAAAAATACTGTTTTCAACTTAATAGGGCTGGGCGATATGATCAATCTCATAGTACCTTTTCTGTAAATACAATCAATTAATAGTTTATATACTATTTCTTTTTTTTTACATATTAAAGTATATACTTTAAACTGTACTCATTCAAATGTGATTATTTATCTCCCTTTTATTTAGAAGTGTTTGTCCTTGAATCATTTATTTAAAAGATACACAAACGCTGATTCATCCAATAATGAAACAAGCTGTGATGAATGAGACTCCCTTCAAATTCATCCATCTTCGAGTCTGTTATATGGACTGCCATGGACAAAAGCCTGCTCTAATGTTTTACTCTGTGGTTTATGTTTAGCACCTGACGAAGGGCTACCATAAATCTAAAATTAATTAAAATTGAAATTCAGAACCTATGTTCAGAATCAACGTAATTTTCCTATTTACCTCAAATTTCGTTTTTTAATGCTGTTAATAATTTCCCCTTTAAACATACTACTGCATGTGTAGTCACATGACTCTGCCCCGTCCAGTCAGTGATATGGAAGCAACACGGAGGCGAACTCAAACAGTCGTCACGCAGACAGCGTCCTCATGAAAGTTTGTCAGACTTGCTAGTTTGAACATTCAAGGTATTTTAAACCATTCAATAATAGGCCTGCACAATACATCGAAATAAAATCGCGATCTCGATTCACCCTGTTCACGATTATTTTTTAAATGACTTCGATAAAAAAAACGGCCTTTTATTTTGAAAGGACAAAATTCAGGCCTTCACCCTCAGCCAATAACAAAGCGCCTTTTAGTCACGTCTTTCACTCGTCACACGAGCGCAGTAGTTCGGAAATAAACTAAATGGATCTTGATGAACACCCAGGTCCTAGTGATGAGAATCAGCCAACCACTCAGTCTCAAGCCGAACTTGTTCAGAGAAAAGTTTTAGTTACTGTTGCTATGCTCGACACATGCGCTCACGTAGAGAAAATACATTGAGGATCAAAGTGGACACTGACAGCACGCCGATTAAAAAGGACTGGTTACTTTTAAAGGAAAGGAAAGTTACTTGTGATATGAAACAAAGTCTCAACTTTCAAATTGTCTTTTTTTTAAAAAAATTTAAAGAAATGTAAACAATAATAAATACCGTTTTGTGTCTCTTTAATGTGTCGTGATCACTGTAGCGCCTCAGTTCAAGCTGCTCGTGAACCAATCATCTTTTCCTTCTAGTTTATTGATAAGCATCAAATAAACATGAATGAACACTTAACTAAATGTTGTTTCAACCACGTCAGTACACACCGTTGTTCAAGTTCAAGTCCACCACCGTTATTCTACTACTAACTCTCCTGACTGCTTAGTCGGACAAAACGGCAGATTCTGCGATGTGATTTGGTCAGTTCGCCTGTCAATCAAACTTGCGGCGAAGGGTGAATGCATGCTCCTTTTCTTTTTAGAGCCATGTTCAGGCCATATTCAGCGCAGTGCGTTAAACTTCTATTTTTGGTAACTTACTTGAATGGCCAGTTGAATGTTAATTGTACAAAAGGCAAGCAGTTAAAGAGGGTTTCTTCTGTATTCATTTAAAGTCTCTATGTTTACAGGCTTATGGTGATGTGCAATGTGCCAAAACAAATATTTTTTGTACTGCCAATTTGTCATGGAAAAAAATTGTTGCAGAGAATGGTGATATCAATTCTAAGCTAAAAAAATTGTGATTCCCAAAATCGTGCAGGCCTACTCGATAACATCAATATGGAAAACATGGCTCTTTAGTGCTCGCAAGCTATTTTCTGTTACACAGAGCCGATCCACGTCTCTGACAACGCGCAAGCCCGGCAGCCAGATCACTTTCACTTGCGTCTTCAGTAAACTTTGTCAATTGTATGCGTTTTAAGGCTTGCTAGTTCGGACATTCTAGCGATTTTAGACCATCGGATGTGTATTATTGTATTGAGCTACTGCGCTGATGCATTGTGACGCACAAACACAGACCCCTGATTGGAGCCACCTGGTTCTGTCTCCCCTTAACTCGCCGCTGTTATTCACGTTTCTGCCTGCATCCTTGTGGTGGCGCGTAAGATTGCAGTCATCCAAATTATAAAAAGGGTATTGCTGTAAACAATGTATTTTGCGACACCACAAAATAAACAATAGTATGCAAAATATGAAATGATAGACTTTTTATTTTGTCCATCCGATATACATCGTCATATCTCACAGCCCTAGTAATAAAATATTTTGAGCAGCAAATTATATTAGAATGATTTCTTGTGTATCATGTGACACTGAAGACTGGAGTAATTATGCTGAAAATTCAGCTTTGCCAAAAATAAATAGCATGTTAATATTTAGTTAACTTAATAACTAAACATCAATATGGAAAACATGGCTCTTTAGTGCTCGAGTTTACTTAATATAGCATGTATATTAAGTAAATATTTTTAATTAGTAATATTTCACAATATTACAGTTTTTACTGTGTTTTTGATCATATATCTTTGAATGATAGTGTACATGCATCATTGGATGTTTAGTTTAGATACGAAGAGTATGAAGAGCATATACACATATATTTTAAGGACAACGATCATTGTCTACAGCATCCATTGAGGTGAATTCAACACCATATGCACCTTTTTAAAGTGTTTTTTCACTTTATGTAGTTTACTGTACAGATGCTACTGTATTTTACTGCCACGTGTATTTGAATTTGTCATATATATTCATCATACTTTAAATGAACCTCTAACCAGAGGCTATCCAGTGGCCTTTCCTGCTGACTAAATGTTGTCCTGTATCGGTATCAGTCAAAAATGAAGAGGCCACATTCCATCAGTCAGGTCTCTTGTTGGACAATCACATGTGTATGTGCTGCAGGGTGAGCCTGAGGCGGGAAAGGGAAAGAGTGAGAACGCAAAAGGAAGAGAAGGAGGCAGAGAAAAGAGAATAGGAGACACACACACACACACACACAAGGACTGAGAAAAATTTTATTCAGAAGGGAGAACTGGAGAGGCACGAGCGGATGACTTGCTGAGTAAAGCTGCTTCTCTGCTATGCAGTCGGTCTCTAACCAATCGCAGCTTTGCTGCGTGACTGAACTCACCAATTGGATAAGCATCTGTTCATGTTCGTGTGTGTGTGTGGAGGCACCTTTGCTCCAGTATATCCTGTTAAAGAGGTGAACGAAAAATGTATGTTATTAGTGATGGTTTTGTTGTAGCAGATTATGATGCACTTTTACTCAATCAAAACCCACACTGAAACACTGCAGTCTATTGAAAGAACTTTCACACTGGGATAATTCTCTAGCATGAATCAGCATTCTGTCGAACTTATGTGCCATGTGAGCAAAACATTGCAACTCTTTCAGATTTTTTAAATGTACGCATGCTAGTGATGAGCTGATGTATCCGCCAGGCTGATATTTGGTCATTTTGATATTAGCATTTGTGCCTTGCTTTACTGATTACACTTTTAAAAGTGTAAATATTAAGTGCATTTCTGCAGTTATCCCATGTGCATTCATCAAAATATTTTATATTTATGAAATTATAGTACCTGCATTAAATTGGCAATCAGCCACCCTGCTTTGTAGGTATTGATCATGGAAAAACCTGCACTTTGTCTATCACTAGTGCACTTTTGTTTATGGCACAAATAAGCATTACATTATTTTGCTGTGGCATTAGTATGCACACATGCCATGCAGAGCTTTATATTAGTTTGCTTCAGCCCACACTATCTGCACTGCTGCCATATGTACAACTGCAGCTGACGCCCATTATAAAGGCTTGCACAATCATTCATAGGTGTCTCTGTACAAACCCACAGCAAACCTGAGACACTTTAAATTCTTGTGTTAATCACTGAACTGTATACTGGCATATACCTTTGTTTATTTTTTTGCTTATTGCTCCTGAACCTGAAGCTCCTGTTCTGTGATGTTTCCATATCTATACTGTAATGCTTGTACATTGTTTTATTTTATTTATTTCTTTTTTTCTTTTTTTCTGAAGCATATTGCAAGTGTGAAGATTTTTTTCTAAAGAGCAGTCAGGGGACTAATGTCCTTCGGGTAAATGCATTGAAAACAGCACAGATCTGAGTCACATGTGTGGACATGTATGTAATTAGACAGATGAGCCGTGTTTTTGTTCATGTGTTTATGGATGTTATATATAGATGTTGGGAGGGTCCTTCAGGCGGAGAGGCCAACACATTGTTTCGCCTCGGTTAGGGTTGAGTGTAAATGTTGTAACGTGTTTATAGTATAGGATAATTTTTGTTAGCCTGTATAATTTCTGTATCTCAGTAGCAGATGCCTTTCAGGTTTGTTAAGGAGAACTTTTTAGATTATTATAGGGCTGCATGATAACAAACCGTTTATGTTTTTCAGGTATGTGCGTGGATCCAATACTGACACGCGTCCCAAACTGTTCTCTTAATCAAAATGTCCATCTTGCCACTTCTGTCTTATGTGTGTATCGGACCTCTCAAGTGCAATAAGCGTAGAAAGAGAACACAGTTTGGTACTCGAGTGCTGACAGGGGACAAGCATGCAACAGAAATCCACCACCAGTCTGACATCGTTCATAATGTCAGTATTGAATTAAGTTCACTATACAGCGCTTTTTTAAGTTCTATCAAGCTTATCATACTTTTTATTTTGGTCATTTGGAACTATTAGAACTGTATTTCTTCAGATCGATCATCTGAAGCTCACATGCTGCTGGAACAGCGCTCCTTCAAAGTGAAAGCACAAACATTTAAATCACCAGATCACATTTAGTTTTACTAGTATGATTTTATTTTAAGTGTTTTAGATGGTTTATTCTCATATGTATAGTGCATTCATAGCGGGAGAGACAGGACAGCGAGCACCGGGAGAATCTGTGCAGATCCAATGTCTGCATTGAAAGTGCGAGTACTGCGTGATGGTGAAAGAAAATGGTTAGCGGTTAACTGCCAAACTTCATGATTTGTTGCTGCTTCACCACGGTAAGAAAAAAATTCCATATCACATCACCCGGTCCTTGCCACTTACGGCAAATGTTTGCTTTTGCTTTGTTTTACACAGATCACATAACATGCCTGACATCTGTCCTTGTGAAAATAATGCATTAAAACTTTAATTAAATTAGAGCTAATTCAGTTAAATATTTCTGATTTATTTTGTGAGAGACATTTTAATTTTTGCTATTTATTTTGCGGTAAAATGGTGAATTATGCAGGATTGCAAAAAAAAAAAGGTTTTTAACAGTTTGAGGATCCAATGGAGTTACATGGTTTAGTCACATGCTCCTTTTTAATACTTTTCATTGGTTAAATACTTGCAAAACCCTCAGACAGACATAAAGGGTTACCAATAGTATTGATTTCTAAATATGGAGATATAAAGCTTCTCCCCGACATATCAGTGTCCTCAACATTTCTTGTCATATTGAACTGAACATAAACAAATAAACGGAATATTATTTATGAATGTTCATTACCAAATGCATTGCTTTTAAAGCTTATGGAGCTAAGGTCCAATGAACTTTAATTTATCGTTCACATTACACTTTACTGCCCTGAAGGAAAGAGCATGCTCTTAGGCAGTTCTCAGGTGATGTTACATGTTTATGCAATCATATAAAGCACATTAATTATATCAGAGTGCTTGGTGTATTGCAAAATAAACCTAAGTGCAATGAATGTCTGGTGATGCATAATAATGAATGCATTGTGAGATGCATAAGGGTTTTGTTTTTGTTGTTTTTTTTACCCATAATGATGAGTTTAGAGACTAGTTTAGTGTCTTTGTAGGTGCCATCCCAGTGGCATCCATTTGTCTATTGCTCTCCAGCTGTGGGTAAAGCTTCCTCACGTCTCTTCTACCTGTTTGAATTGCTGTACCTAGTCAGCTCTTTCCTCTAATCTCTCTTCAACTGCAGTTTTCTTCCCTCCTCTTCCTCAGTGTGTGTGTGTGTGTGTGTAGGACAGCTGCTACAGGCAGCCTTTTTCTGGGGGCGGGTTTTTCAGTCTGCTTACAGCACTCAGCATGGCGTGCTGCATTTGCACCACGTTTCATTAGTAATTCTGGACCATTCTCGCAGCATTTTCCCCCTCAGTTAGCAGCGGCATTCGTCAGAATGGTATTTCAGCATCCTGGGGGGAAGATTCAGTCAGTTCCTGCTCACACTACAGCTACCAACTGGAACGACCAAAAGAACACCAAAACAAAACATGACCGGGCAATTCTGAATTATTTAGCAGCGCTGCATTTGAGAGATACTGACGTGTAATTGTACAAATAGGCTTTAATACACACTGACTATCTCCACCACACTTATCTGGCTTCACTCCACGTTTCTGTTTATAAGTGCATTATCATGTAGAGGTTGAATGGATGACTGATTTGTCAGTGGGTGCTCTGAGAGACTCAGCAGTTTACCTGCACCAGTGTAAAGCCTCCTGGTGACGACCTAAATGTTTGGACAGCCCGTGTTGTTTTGACATAGCCGGAGGTGTTTTCAGGTGTGCAGATGCACATATGGAGTGATGAGTTCTCTCTTACACACACATTTATACTGACACACTGGCCTTGCCCCATCGGTACAGGTGACTTCTCTCTCACCGGTTACGATGTACATCAGTGACTGTTTTCGTCCTGGATGACATTTAAAGAATGAATTTTTATTGGGGTAAAACAAATCTTTACGTTAAACAGTTTATTAAAACTTTAAAGTATACTTAAATATATAAAAGTAAATACAAAACATAAATTCACAATAAAACCTAAACCGCAGCCACAATAGTTCTGTATGACAAATGTATTGCTTTTATTTCCTTTTTCCTTTTTTATTCAAAATATTCACGTCATAAACAATCTGATATTCCGATTTTCAAATATGGAAGTGAATTTTTTATTTATTTATTTTTTTTATAATTTAAAACCCTTTATAATAATCTTATTTGATCTTTAATGCGCGATGGGCGGCGCCATGTTAGTTTGTGGCGCAATTCAGATCCAAATCGGATCTGTTGGATTTACATCACATAAATTCATCCACGTCTCCTGAAATCCAAGAAAGTAAGTGACAGGTGAACTGGGAGAAGAATAGAGTAAACTATACGGTAGTTAACTATACAATCAATGTGTGTATCGTATGAATAAAATGTTGTCAAATTATAATTGAAAGAATTATTATTGCAGCTTCCATAGACATCAGTGTGTATTTAAGAAGTGCATTTTAAATGTCTGAAACCTAAACTAAACATTATGTGATGGAAAACACTGAATAGTTGTGATATATGACAAGCGCTGAACCCGTCTTTCTCTAGCTCGGCGCAAGCTAAAGCGCGAAAGTACGTCTGAATTTAGCAGTTGATCACGTGATTCACTGAATATTGCAATCGACAGCTCAGGCATTTATCCGGTGACATACGGTTATGGGTTTCGGTGCACAACCCTAATAGCAAAAGGTTTTTCTTTTTTAATTTGGCAATATTTATCTTGTTAGACTGTTATTAGAAGCATATAGTTAGGCCTTATTTTTTAGACCGTATTTTTTTAAATATTTTTTTTTAAATTTTAAAATATGTATTTTTCTTTGTGTTTTAAAATGGCAGTAAACCTTTTTTGTACACTACCATTCAGTAGTTTGGGATTTGTAAATGTTTTTGAAAGAAGTCTCTTCTTATGCTCACCAATACTGCACTTATTAGATCAACATACAGTAATATTCTTAAATAATATTATTACAATTTATATATATATATTAACCGTGCTGTTCACTGGAGCGGAGCAGAGTAGATCTAGCCAGTTCGTACATTCGTGCACATTTTGCTTTCGCATTACAATTGTAATTCAGGGGCTGCATTTGCTTGAATGGTGGGTTCATCATTATTTTTTAATGAAAAACACAAAACAGTGACAAACTCGCATATATTAAACACAGCCGGTGTGCATTAAGTCAGTGGAGTTAATTAACTGTTTAAAATAAAATTATATTTTACATATTAATAATCGTATTTGTCATGTTTAAATTTTTTATTCTTCATAGCTTCAAGACAGACACTTTGATAAAATCGATTACGGTTTTATTTAATTAGAAACACAAGTAACGGCTGTGTTATTGCTTTTAATACGGCGCTCCAATTTAATGGAGCTGTAACGACTGGAAACTCTATAACGCTATATTTTTCTATTCTGTTTAAAAACAGGTATGCATTAAAGTGTCATGTTTGTGATGTTAGATCAATAAATATTCAAAAACAGGTGTAGTTTAGGCCTACATTTTTCTGTTTTAGTACCAGATTTACATCAAAAATATAAATAAAAAAAATTGTGGAATATGTAAATATTTTATTATATATATTTTTTAATGTTGCAATAAACGGAAACATAAAATCAAGATGTAAACAATAAAGAATAGACCTATTTGACGTTGTGCAACGCACTTGTTTAATGTCTAATTTTCTTATCGTGTTCTTATCGTGTTGATAACATTAAAAATGAGCGCATATCAGCTGATACCGATATGGTGACCGATATCATGCATCCCTAGTATATAACATCAACTAAAGTTTAATACAATTTGTGCATATACAGTTTGTGTAATGTTGCATGAGTGTTTGTTTACCTTGCAAGTAAAGAATATTTTAACAGTACATATGAATTTTAGATTGTTTTTAGGGCTTTAAGTTGTCGTCATCCCCTGATTGCAACCACTGTCCTTCTCAGACCTGACTTCTCATGCGTTTCTCCTCTCCAGACAGAAAGATATTGATCTCAGGGCTATTCTTTACATTATTGAGTGTGCCACAGTGCACAGAGTTATTTTTAATCTTTTCCCCGCCTCCTCAAATGCACACCTATGCGGAACCTAATCCCCGCCTTCCCTTTTTATCAGTGATCCCTGCATATCTGCATTTCCCTTCACCCTTCATGAAGCACCGCAAAGCACATTGAAGATCTGTGACCTTTCAGAGCGCTGCACGCTCAAGTGGACAATCAGCCTGACACAATACATCATGCTGGGCTGATTCAACCATCTCCTAGATAACCAACAAAGGAAGGCAGTCAACTCTGTGAAGTATCCGTCATGGTGTAGCCTAGATTCATCTGAATAGCTCACCTTTGCAGCAGTGCCGTTAGCACTATGGTTCTCTGCAAGGCCAGCAGGTTTAGAAGAGCACAGCTCTGATGGTGACTGTGCCAAATGCAGGGGAGTAAAGCTGGCACAGTACGAGTCTGTTTTTGGTGAGATGGAAATGAAAACCAGGGTGAGAGCCAGAGAGGGCTTCCCCAACCTTATTGCCGCATCTCTGCATTACTGAATGGAAAACGTATTGTAGATCTAAGCCGAGTAGTTTCAGAGTAGTATTGATCGATAATCAGCGCTCTGCCATCTTTATAACATTTGTACACTGAGATTTGAGAAGCAAATGTGATCCAAGAACATTTTTAATGTGAATATAATTGTGTAAATTGAGCGAGTATTTGTGTAGATTCACTAAATCTATATTTTTTATAGTAATGGAAATTATAAGGTATTCAGAGTTTAGATGTCCATGGTTGAAATGTAATAGGATTTAATCATAAACTGTCATTTATTATAAGCACATTGACCAGTTCTGAATGTGTATGTACAACTGGTTAGTAATCTGAGTTAAAGTCTTTCAAATGTAACAGAACACATTAACGTTTGTTTTACCTGAACATATTCACTGGACTGCAAATGATTAAGTCGAGGGAGTCATTAGACAGATTCAAATGGACAATTAATGAGTTTGAGGCAGGTTTTTTTTTTTTTTTGGACCAATTTACTAAAACTGGTTCATAACTATCATTTGTTTGCAAGTTGGTACTTCAGGCTTTATGCGTGTTGTGTGCAAGCAGCAGGGACAATGCAATAGGAAGATGTGTTGCAGGGCTCGACATTAAGTCTGTTCATGTGCTTGTCATTCGTCCTTTGTCATTCACTTTTTATGCATTGTCTGGACTTTTTTTTTGTGTGTGTTTTGTAAATATAATTTATTCTGATGCAATATTCTCACCAGTGTTCAATCAGCTTTGACACATTTAAATCTCCATATTTGTGATTATTTTTACCTTTTATAAAGGGCATTTTTTCCTAATCTTATTCTAAATTTTATATGTTTATTATAATTTATTGATCAAATTTAATATAAAATGAAAACTGAAGCACAGCCTATATTTAATAAGACACTATAGGACTGTTACAAATCATTAAATAAGGTTATGATTGTTTAAAATATATATATTTTTTTAAATATACAAATAAGAAATGTTTAACCATGAAACTTAACTGCCAGTAGGTGGCGCAGGTGACCGTCTTAATGAGTCATTGAGTCGATTTTCTCGCTCATTTATGATTTCTCCTTGAGCCTCAACAGCACAACATTGTTACCGTCAGTTCGTTACGTTATATTATCCACTATCGATCGCCACTTACACTGAACACATGCAGAATCATTCTTGCATTTTGGTGATTCCTTAGTTATTTTTTGTTATTGACATTTTAATCAACTACATGTCCGATTGGGCAAGTAAAATTCTTTCACTTCTCCCTTCAAAAAAATCCACTTGTCCCGGACAAGCTTTAATGTCGAGCCCTGTGTTGTTTTGTGCCTGGTTTCTCTATCATCACAATAATTTATATTTGCATTTGCAGAGGGATGAAGATGATCAAAAACTGTTGTTTTTATAACAAATGAAACTGGTTCTTAGTTAACCAACCTTGCTCATTGGAAGATGCTAAGTTGCTCGGATCACTCTGTCCCAAGATGGAAGTCAGAGCCAATTGCGAGGTCACCTCTGTCTCCAGCGGAGTCAGATAAGATAGACTGAGACCATAAAAAGGGCTATTTATGGATTAGGAGAGCTTTATACGGCATCGCCTTTAGGGACCAGTATCTGGACATCTGTTTGGAGGCCAGCCGTCACTGTGTCTGCTGCAGGATGGAATCAACATAGATTAGATGTTTGTGTCACACAGACCTTTCATTGAAGTGATTCAAGGGCACTATAGGACGTGTCTTGAGTCAGAGAGTGCATTAACAATGGTTTACGCTCAAGGACACTTTATTAAAGGTATTTTCTGTGTTAGTTAACGTAGAACTGAATTGTGACTCGTCCTTCTGTTTGTAAAACATCATGTTTTCAGTAATGCATTTACAATGAAAGTCTACAATCCAAGGCATTTCTGAGAATTTCAAAGAAGAAATGTGAAGCTTGTATTTCTGGTAAAGCACATTTAATATTTTTCCTACAATAATGTCATTTGAGCTACTGTTCTAGGTAGATGCACTTTACCCAATGAACTAGATTAAATATAACTTTACACTAGTGATAATGGGCAATTCTGTTAGAGTCGGCTAATGCATAAAAGCGTCTTATGACGTGTGTGTATATAAAGGCTATACTGTTCAAAGGAAAGAACAATGGTATTTTATGGCATATTTCTGTTATATATGCATAAATGTTTTTGAGCGTTGTCCTCCCCAGGTATTTGTCTGTGCTGCAGTGCTGCAGACCTGTGCTGTTCCTATAATCAAGGGCTCCAGATGCCCGTGCTTGACTTTATTATCCTGTTTTTCTTTTTTGTATTGTGCGTGTGGGAGGTGTACACAGACAAGGACAGAATATTTGCTCTTTTAAAAAAAAAAGTGACTAGGCATGTGCCGGTATCACATTTTCATGTTGCGATTAATAGCTGAAGCTTTTATCACGGTATACGGTATTATCACAATATTGAAATACGTTGCAAAAAAAGTGTTGTCCTACTATAACAGGTTTAATAACTTTTTATTAATTACAAAATAACTGAACATGTAAATACAATGAAAGCAAAACACAAAAACGTATAAAGTAAACAAATGTTTCAAACAGATTAAAGTGCAAAAGAATTATAAAGGACAATAGGTAGACTAGCACTTTACAAGAAGGTCTCAGTAGTTAATACATTAACAAAGAGCAAATTTGTTACAAAGTTATTAATCTTCGATAATGTCAGTTAAAAAATACAACTGTTAATGTTAGCTCGGGTCCACTAAATAATAGGTACAACTTTTGATTTTAATGTGTTATTAAATGTTGAAATTTACATTTAACTAAGATTAATACGTGATTTAGAAGTATTTTTCATTGTCAGTTTGTTAACTTATGTTAAATAATGGAGCCTTATATTGTGTGACTGAACTAAAGAGTCAGCACATTTTCAAACAATATTATAAAAGCCATAGCCTAGAAATCTAGACGCACCTTAGCGGCAGAATTTATTTTGTCACTAAGTATGGTCTAGCAACTCTCAGTAGACCTGTGAACTGGAAAAACCAAACTCTGGTCTGGCCAATTAGCTGACAAACAGCAGTCTTTTAAATCGGCTTTGGCTGCAACTCTGGAAGACTTGGAGTTAAGCTTTTCTTTGAGAAAAGAACAAAGAACGGCACTGAAGTCATTCTTAAGAAAAGATGTGTTCTGAGTTTTTCTGACTGGATATGGCGAAAGTCTATCAACTAACGATTGCTCGGCTTCAACCTTCTTCTTCGCTCTGGTTGGTTTTGGCGCTCATGGCGCTATCCAATTGCATGAAGAGGGAATTTGAAAGACAACCGTTTATCCCGCCCCTTTGGATTGAGCCCTGTCAATGTTGAGTTTCCAGACTTGTCAGGCTATAAAGGCCATGTAGTCAAGATTAAAATATAAAATGTTTAAGTTTGAAACTGTTTGGTAACAGAGTCTGTTTTGTTTACGAGGGTTACCGTGGAACCGGCTGCATTTCTGCTGTTCAATCAGCACCCTCTGCTGTCAGAGAGTGAATGTGCATCCCCTTTACTCGTCCCGCCATGCACTGCTCATGCACCTTGGGTTTGTTTACATCAGTGCACGTGCCTCTTTGATGCAGCACACAGCGGTGTTTATCATTTTAAATGCAGATGTGTAAAGTTGTATAAATTGTATTACCATATACCAGCACATGTCTAGCAGTGACTAGTGTAACATTCAATGTAACATTGTATTCTAATAAAAATAACCGACAGTGTTTACGTGAATACTCACTAAGACGGGCATTTTGACATGCTTTGTTTTGTATTTTTCCATTTTAACGCAACTTAATTGTGTGTGTTGTGTGCAGAAAACTGCACGAGAGTACTGAATTGAGTTCTTTCACATTTTCTTCTGCTTGAATCTGAATGGTTAAAAATCGCTTGAATGTTTAAAATGACCAGACTTAAAAACGCGTGCAAGTGATAAACTTTCGTGACGACGCAGCACTGGCCCGATCGGGCATGTGGCAACTCGCATGGCGAGCCCTTCATAAGTGTAATGTAAAGTGTAAATCACGCAAGCAGTCTCTGTTTCTGTTGATTAACTTCTTCCTAGGGCTGCTCGATTATTAAAAAAATAACCATAATCATGATTATTCTGGTCAATATTGTAATCCTGATTATTTAGCTCTGTCTCGGAGTGCACGTACACAAATCTGAACAGCGTGTCCTCTTTCGTGCTTTTAATAACTCTTATTAATATCATGGATTTCGCACGCAATATTATTATTTTTTTTTCCATTTTCTTTTTATTCATTAATTTACATAGTAATGGGAATCATAAGGATTTTTGCAGTTTTGGTTCTGGAATTTTTTTGTTTGTTTGTTTTTACTTTGTTAACTTTTTTTCATTTTATAAACATTTTCTCCTGTAGTGTCTACATGGTAGCATTACATTTTTGGACATTTTCCCAGAGCCCTGCAGGGAAGTTATGTAGGTGACGCCAGTACTCAGTTTGTTTGGCACTTCTATGGTGACAACCGTCACACTGTTATGCTCTAACAATTCCTTTTCCCTGTAAATACGGAACAAGTCCCTTTGGTGATTGTGTCATCCACACAGCTGGGACCGCTTCTCCATCAAGGCAGGAGTTCCGCTGGTGACCTTTCTTTCGTCTGGCACACCCTTTGTGTGTCTCAACATGGAGAACCGCAATCAGGCTGTTGCATGCATGCTGAGTCAGCTGACCTTTGCAGTCATGTGCTGTGCCGGTTCTGTTTTCATGCAGAAAACACTACTTCAGCTCTACTGACTTTTGGATCACTATGCGTCCCAAATCTAATCAAATGAACGTTTATGTCTGTTAAGCACCATGTACCTCATCCATAGTCAAAAGTGTCCTTCATACTCAGAACAGGGGTACAATGAGGACATGCTAGATTCTCTGTCAAGAACATAGCTTCCCTTGCCCTAATAACTTCCAAACATTTCTCTCATTCCCTCTGTCACACAGTTGTATGTGGAAGTGAAGAGTCACTTTGTGTTCCCGCTGTGTAAAACTCACAGTTGCTGTAATCTGCTGAGTGCACCTTGCTTTGGTTTGGCCATTAGAGCAGTAAATCTGAACACAAGCCTTGCCGCAACTTTCAAAGCCTGAGTCTGCTCTCTTTCCGCAGCACTGCAGTATTCCAGCTCTCACGATACCAGCAGCAAGCCCACTGTATCACTTTAGCAATAATGAGCTGCAAACAGAAGCTAGCATTTTTTTCTTGTTCTTACAAAAAGGTTTGATCAGGACTATTGATTCAAAGAACAAAAGATGTTAGATGCAATGCTTTATACTAAGATTTTTTTGTATTTCTAAAATGCAGTTAAATGTCTTCTGAATTAAAAGACATGAAATACCAGAGCATAGTTTGTAGGGGTGTGATGACACACTTAGCTCACGAGACGAGACAAGATTTTTGCGCAGTATTTAAGAAATCCTCAATGACAGGATTGGTGACTGGAAAAATAGTGCATTTTGTTTTATCAGGTCACAAATGTTTTAACTAACACTGTTGAACTGAAATGACATTCATTACAAGAGGATATTATCAAATGCATTGAAAGACAACAATACCAGAGCTCAACGCTAAAAAATTTCTTATGAATTCAGGATGACTTTGGCCTGAAAAAAAATTGAATTAATAATCAATTAATTATTAAATTGTATTTAATAATCTGCAGTAAAGTCTGGTTTCATGTCAGTGTCACGTGAAATGGCACAGCTCTGGCTCAGAGACACAATAGCACAGAGTGGATCATGTGATCGAGTCGGCACAGACCAGAAAACGTATCGGACCTGTAGGAATTCTGCACAGAATGCTGTATTTTAAAGCGATATGGAGGAGAAGATAGAGAAATGGTTAGAGATTAGGAGGAACCTGCGGCTTTACCGAGCTCAACGGCTAGGGTTAGGAATTGTTTTTATTTGAACGATTCTGATTCTGATTCTTACTTTCGATTTCGGTTCTTTCCGATTCCAATTCTTTGCATGTCACAGGCTCGTTTCACAGAAGATCATTTTATTTTGATTCAATAATGAGTTTTAGTTTTGGAAGTTGCAGCCAATGTGGGAGAATTATAAATGCCTCATCAACAGACCAAAAATTGTCTCTTTGCTGCAAAGGGATGTGTACACCATGCAAGCGTAGGTGTTTAGTCATATTTGTAGTGCATCCTTTTTTTAAAGTGAAATAAAGCCATACTTTTGAGCATCCCTTACCATGCTCCATGCAACAGAACAAGCGGGCGCGTCAAGCATTTCCAGAAATCCGGTGGCCAATATGGAAACCAAAACTTGCGCGTTTGGAATCGATGATCGGAATCAAACACATTTTCTAAGCGATTCCAATGGCATTATTTTTTTAAACAGTTCCAAGTTGGAACCGGTTCTCGATGCCCAACCCTATCAATGGCTATTTTTAAAAAGGCAGGAGCTGATTGATATGTTCCACCCTGTCTTCCTGTTTTAGTGGAAATGACATCAGTACATTGAGTAATGCTGTATGTTTCAAGACACTTTAGTGGGCCTTTAAATCGCTGCCAATCGTCAGGAGTGGGTGTGAGAGAGAAAGCAGGACTGTTCTCTTTTCCCTGTACGTGCATGCTGGTGTCTTCGCTAGTCCTGGAGGAGAGTGTGTAGGGATTCCCATGCTGAGTTGCTGGATGCGTATGCCAGTGCAGGGAAGCATATGTCGCAGCCGCCAGGCTGAGAATAAACCACAGGAGAAGCCACCGCCCCTGCACCCCGGACCAGAGAGGACACCCCGCCTGCATTACCTGGACCAGCCCATGTTAATAAACTGCACACCCACTGTGTCTTTCACTGCGCCTTCCGCCAAAGCTTAATATTACGTTGAAGGTGGTCTATTTATAGCCCTTCAGAACAACATTATTTGCAACATGAGCACTTTGGTAACCTGGGCTAATGAGGACTTACATTTACGGTCACCTTGTGCTCCTCCTGATGACTCCTCCTCCTCGCAGTGACTCCACTGATGTGTGACCTCGCCTTCTCTTTACTACATTGCATACCAGTGCCCTTCTCTCATGAGACACATCCATCCAGCGTTTCCCGCTTAGCATGATGGAAAGAGGGGGGCAGACAACGTAAAATCAGTCTTTAGGAAATGGAAAGACTTTATTCCCGGTGTCAGACCGCTGGTATGTGGTGATAGATGGGAGGGACAGTCACCTTGATAAGCAGTACAGAAGCACACGGTAATGTGTTCTTTACCGTGTCCTTTAGCAGCACTTGTGTAAGAGTAATGAGTGCTGAAATGAGAGGTGGCCGTAAAGAATGCTGATATGTGGGTGTATGTGTGTGTGTTAAATGCAAAGGTGTTCGTTAGAACCTCATGAGGGCCAATAAACTCCTCCAGTTTGGAAACTGTGCATTTCACCCTCCTACCTGCCTGGCCCCTGTGCGGAGGAAGCTGCTTGATGCACTGATGAATGGTCAGTGGAAACATGAACGAATTAAAAACTTTGCATGTGACAGTGCTCTATAAACCAAAAGGGTTGGCTATTTATTAATATTTCAATAATGTAGGCTATAATTTTTTTTTTTTTTTTTTTTTTACAGTACATGTAAACACCTCAATCGTTTCAACTAATAAAATTAAATATTGTACCGTTTTTAATAGCAGGGTGTTGCGATACTTTTCTAATGCTGGTATGTCGTGCAACACTAGCTCGGATTGCACGTGAGCAAGGTATTTTAAAATCACAGTACCAAGATGTGTATGTTTACATGCGGTTTACTTCATACGAGTGTGCGTATGTTTTATTGAACCGGTCATTGGAGGAGACTGAATATTTACTAAACAGTTGCTCTTATGACATAAATGTCAGCTCTCTTTTTTCCCCTCTGTATTACTTTCCCTTCTCTTTTCTGACCTTATACAGCCCTCATTCCCTTTCGGTCTCTGTCTTATAGGGTGGGGTACCAAACTTGGAACATTTAAAGGGGCACCGACTGAATCTTGTTGGGACAACAGAATACCGGTTCACATTAAATCAGTCCATGGCAAATTTTGGTACCTGAGAATGCATCTGGTGATTTTATAGACAAGTGTCTTTGAATATTAAACCGCAAAAAGACTATTTAAACACGAATCCTAATGTCCTGCATGTCTCTGTGATTGAATGGCGCAGATGTGCTGTTTAATTTACCTCTCACACAATGAATTGAGCGTTTCTATCTCATACGAGGACATAAATGCATGAACGTCATCTCCAGAGCTGCTCTGATAGTCACTTCATCAGCATTTGAGGAAAACTACCATCATATCATAACACAGAAACTCAAAAATCTTCATGGCAACCCGTCAAAATAAAAGTTTGGATTTAACTTATCTAAATTCTAACATAAAACAGTAATATATTTGTTATGTCTCAATGTAGTAAAAATAAATAATCAAAACTTAAATCAAATTAAATCAATCAATTAAAATTGTTCTTCCTGTTTTAATTTGAACAGTGTAAAGCTCAGTTGTGCAGCACTTTGTTTGACAAAAAAAGTTGAATACAATTAAAAGATAAATGAAATTTAATGTTTGTCTTCATTTGATTACCAGAAAATACACAGCACAGAATTGGTGGGAAATCTTTTCATAGAAATTAAATTAAAATAATTAAAAAAAAAAGTTAGTTTTTATTAATTCAATTAAGTACTTTGTAGACTACTATTTACTGGTAAATATTACAGGAAACAAACATCACACATAATGCTAACCATTATCTTCCTTTCTTTTCCTCTTTTCCCCTCTCTCTCTCTCTCTCTCTCTCTCTCTCTCTCTCTCTCTCTCTCTCTCTCTCTCTCTCTCTCTCTCTCTCTCTCTCTCTCTCTCTCTCTCTCTCTCTCTCTCTGCATAATGTCAATAGCACTTTCATATAAATGACTTAGTAGTTTTAAAAAAAAGTTATACAGTTACTGAGGTAAACATCCCTAAAGTACCGAAAAAAGATACGATTGAGTACCGGCACCGAATTTCAGGTACCGGCACCGGTTAAAATGTGAACGGTACCCAACCCTATTTATAACCATTATCTTCCTTTCTTTTCTCTCTCTCTCTCTCTCTCTCTCTCTCTCTCTCTCTCTCTCTCTCTCTCTCTCTCTCTCTCTCTCTCTCTCTCTCTCTCTCTCTCTCTCTCTCTCTCTCTCTCTCTCTCTCTCTCTCTCTCTCTCTCTCTCTCTCTCTCTCTCTCTCTCTCTCTCTCTCTCTCTCTCTCTCTGTGTCACTATATTTATGCCTTGCACAATAAGTGCATACTCTTGTATAATGCAATAGGAACACAGTGCCTTTTAAAAGTACCCTAGTAAGGGCGGGACAGAAAGCTGTGTGTGTGTCTCCTTGTTTATATTACATTGTGGGGACCAAATGTCCCCATAAGGATAGTAAAACCTGAGATCACCCTAATTGTGGGGACCAGTCAGTGGTCCCCACTTTTCAAAAGGCTTATAAATCTTTTTTTGAGTTTTTTTGAGAAAGTAAAAATGCAGAATGTTTCCTGTGATGGGTAGGTTTAGGGGCAGGGGCAGTGTAGGGGGATAGAATGTATGTTTTTTTTTTTTACCGTATAAACACCATTACGCCTATGGTCCCCAGAAGGATAGCGCACCAGACGTACGTGTGTTACTTTCCCCTCAATACAAATGATACAGACTTCAATCTCAGAATTATTTATTATGCTCTGGCGCAGTAAATTCAGCAGCTCAGCATTGTGTGACACTATCTTTCTTTATATTATGGATCAGCTGCAAACCAATTTCTTTGTTACAATCTGTTTTGGTGCGTTGCCCACATTCCTCTCATTCTCATTTTACTGCTGTGCAGAATGGCCCTCTAGTGGTGTTAATGAATTATTACAATGCAATTGCAGCACTGCAGTGCTCCGATTTGTGTTGTATATTAATCTAGAATTTGCTGAGACTTATAGCATTTGCTGAAACTTTTCTTTTTTTGTGTGTTTTTCAGAGGTCCTGTAAGGTGAGAGACAGACGTGTCGGTTGACAGGAGAGAGAGAGACCCCTTGGCAGCCTGGCCACACCCCCCACTCTCCCGTTCCCCATGTATCCAGAATCGACCACAGACTCTCCCGCCCGCCTCTCTCTCAGACAGACAGGCTCTCCGGGCATGGTCTACAGGTCTGTATCCACTCTCACACACACACATTCACACCTAAACAGCTGCTCTGAAGGAACAGTGGCGTTATGAACCTCAGACTGTGCTGTTGCATCATTTGAGTTTTAATTTAGATTTTTGACTCCATCCTCGCTGCATAAACCATAAACTCAAGGTCTGGAAAATATGCAAAAACTTTGTTTGAATAACAGTTTATTAGCATTTTTACACAAGGAATCCTTTTTTTAAATTACACCACTGTTCAAAGGTTTGGGGTTGGTATGATAAAAAAAAAAAATGTTTAAAAGACGTCTGTTGTGCTCACCAAGGCTGCATTTATGTGATTGTAAAGGCAGTTAAAACATTGCATAATATAGTTACAATTTTTTTTTTTTTTATTAATTTGAGCATCATTACTCTAGTTTTCAGTGTCACATGGTCCTTTAGAAATCATTCTAATATGATTTTGCTGCTCTCAAGAAACATTTATTATTATCAATATCGAAAACAGTTGCTGTTTTTTAATTGAAAATAATAATTTTAGATAGTAAATAGAAAGTTCAAAAGAACATAAATGTATGTCACAGATAATTTCCATTTTTTTAAACAAATTATGTCACCTTTTTAAGAAATTGTATGCGTCTTTGCTGAATAAAAGCATACATTTATTTTTAAAACAAAAAAATCTTTCTGACCCCATACTTTCGAACAATAATGTAAATTTCATGGCTGTAAAGCATGACCAAGGGCTTTCAGCGGTGGAGTTGTGTTTTAAATTAGCCTAATGTATCCCTCTGTTAGATGACATTTAAACAAACTTCCTGCACTTCATCAGGTTTATTTAAATACAAAAAATTCAAAGAGTTCTACTTGTTTCATTCAGGAGAATTTGCAAGTCACTGGAGCTTCAGACTCAGAAACTGTGTGACTAGGATGCTCTGTGAAGTGACAGTTATACACAAAACAGACTCACACATGCATAAATGTGTGATTAGCTCAAAGATTTAGAGAGCAGAGAGTGAGAGTCTGAAAGAGCCACACTGCAAAAGCACCTACTAATTTTACATAACATGTTTAAAGGGATAGTTCACCCAAAAATGAAAATTAGCTCATGATTTACTCACCCTCAAGTCATCCTAGATGTATATGACATTCTGCTTTCAGACATATACAATCGGAGTTATAAATAAAAAAATATCATGGCTAATCCAAGCATTATAATGGCTGTTTCTGTTTTGAAAGTGCATTTATCCATCATATATCTGCTCCACACGGATCTTGTGGCCTGCGTATTCACAGCGAATACAAATAGCGATGCAGATTAAGACTAGGTGATTTCCTAGGCAGATATTAATTTGGGACTATACAGGTCCTTCTCAAAAAATTAGCATATTGTGATAAAAATTCATTATTTTCCATAATGTAATGATACAAATTAAACTTTCATATTTTTTAGATTCATTGCACACCAACTGAAATATTTCAGGTCTTTTATTGTTTTAATACTGATGATTTTGGCATACAGCTCATGAAAACCAAAAATTCCTATCTCAAAAAATTAGCATATTTCATCCGACAAATAAAAGAAAAGTGTTTTTAATACAAAAAAGTCAACCTTAAAATAATTATGTTCAGTTATGCACGCAATATTTGGTGGGGAATCCTTTTGCAGAAATGACTGCTTCAATGCGGCGTGGCATGGAGGCGATCAGCCTGTGGCACTGCTGAGGTGTTCTGGAGGCCCAGGATGCTTCGATAGCGGCCTTAAGCTCATCCAGAGTGTTGGGTCTTGCGTCTCTCAACTTTCTCTTCACAATATCCCACAGATTCTCTATGGGGTTCAGGTCAGGAGAGTTGGCAGGCCAATTGAGCACAGTAATACCATGGTCAGTAAACCATTTACCAGTGGTTTTGGCACTGTGAGCAGGTGCCAGGTCGTGCTGAAAAACGAAATCTTCATCTCCATAAAGCTTTTCAGCAGATGGAAGCATGAAGTGCTCCAAAATCTCCTGATAGCTAGCTGCATTGACCCTGCCCTTGATAAAACACAGTGGACCAACACCAGCAGCTGACATGGCACCCCAGACCATCACTGACTGTGGGTACTTGACACTGGACTTCAGGCATTTTGGCATTTCCTTCTCCCCAGTCTTCCTCCAGACTCTGGCACCTTGATTTCCGAATGACATGCAAAATTTGAGCGACAGTCCAGTGCTGCTTCTCTGTAGCCCAGGTCAGGCGCTTCTCCTGCTGTTTCTGGTTCAAAAGTGGCTTGACCTGGGGAATGCAGCACCTGTAGCCCATTCCCTGTGCACGGTGGCTCTGAATGTTTCTACTCCAGACTCAGTCCACTGCTTCTGCAGGTCCCCCAAGGTCTGGAATCGGTCCTTCTCCACAATCTTCCTCAGGGTCCGGTCACCTCTTCTCGTTGTGCAGTGTCTTTTGCCACACTTTTTCCTTCCCACAGATTTCCCACTGAGGTGCCTTGATTCAGCACTCTGGGAACAGCCTATTGGTTCAGAAATGTCTTTCTGTGTCTTACCCTCTCGCTTGAGGGTGTCAATGATGGCCTTCTGGACAGCAGTCAGGTCGGCAGTCTTACCCATGATTGCGGTTTTGAGTAATGAACCAGGCTGGAAGTTTTTAAAAGCCTCAGGAATCTTTTGCAGGTGTTTAGAGTTAATTAGTTGATTCAGATGATTAGGTTAATAGCTCGTTTAGAGAACCTTTTCATGATATGTTAATTTTGAGATAAGAATTTTGGGTTTTCATAATTACATTATGGAAAATAATGAACTTTTATCACAATATGCTAACTTTTTGATAAGGACCTGTATTATGGGGAAGCACAGGCGAAGCACTGCTACTTGGGCGCAGAGATATCACAACACATGAAATCCCCAAACTTCCGTCAACATACCGGTGTATGTTGTGCATGTGTTGCGTGATATCTCTGCACCCAAGTAGCAGTGCTTCGCCTGTGCTTTCCCATAATATAGTCCCAAGTTATTATCTGCCTAGGAAATCACCTAGTCTTAATCTGCATTGCTATTTGTATTTGTTGTGAATACGCAGGCCACAAGAAGTAATTAGGAGGGTTGTTTTTTTTTTGGATCACTTTTACTCATGCTAGCTGGCAACATAGGATTCCATTCATTATGCTAAGCTACCGGCGTCCCTGCCAAACTAAAACTAAAACTAAAACAATGCATGCACTGAGACCATGCATTTGCCCACAGATCTAAACGTAGGAAAGAAGTTGAATAAGCCCTTTTTCTAAAAACAGTGGCGTGTTCCTTTTTAAAAGAGTTTTATTGACTCCCTTGAGCAGTGTGGATTACATTTATGATGGATAGATGCACTTTTATGGACTTCAAAACAGAAACAACCATTCACTGCCATTATAAAGCTTGGAATATCCAGGACATTTGTTTTAATATAACTGATTTTATTGGTCTGAAAGAAGAATGTCATTCATACACACCTCGGATGACTTGAGGGTGAGTAAAACATGGGCTAATCTTCAATTTTGGGTGAACTAACCCTTTAACAGTTATCATGTGAACTACCAAGTGAATTATTATATTGCCGCTGTACTGATAATCTTATGTCACCAGCCACATTGGTTGTATTACAGTGATAATTTTTAGAAAGTTGCATTTGCACCATTCAAAATCTGCTTCATCCCTGCTGCAGGGTCTGTGTATATGCGATTAATTATGTTCGTCTAGCATACTGAGTGATTTAGGCTGCAGTTTTGCGGGGCTTCCCAGGAGAAAGGGCGAGAGTGGTCAAGTGCTTTGCATAATGCCCAGCAGCCCACTTAATCAGAGCCCTGACTTCATTTCACCATTGCTGGGAAGTTCCTGATGAATTTGCCCTGATCTTGTGTGACTTCTAGTGTTTTCATTCCCCTCAGGTTTTGCCATCTGTTCTGGTTTTGAACAGCAGGTGGCGCTGCACGTTTGTTTCCAACCCTAAGTGTAATTTCAAGCATTTATTAAACTTCAAAGCTGCAGTCTTTTTTTAAACGTTTGTTTGCTGAAAATGTTTTTCACCATACAAAATAAGAATTCCAAATTATAGTGTTCTGTCTTTTTCTTTGCCAAAAGAGATAATTAAAAAAATAATAATAATACTCATTCAGCTTTCCAATTTTAAATAATTATTCTCAATCTTTCTTAGAATTTTGAAAACCTAAAGTTACGTGGCTAGAAATGTATGTTTACAAACAATGTTTACATGTGCAAGGCATAAAAGCACATCTCTCTGATTAGTAAACATGTTAAATGTGACTGTTTAGAAACAGAAATAAAAATGTTCTGTGTATGTGTAATATTTTGATTACTCAATGTTGCACACATTTTTTGTCTTAAAGTTAGGGAGAAATTCAATAATGGTTTTTGGATTCATCTTTTAAATGTCAGGTTTTTGTTGAATTACAAAAAAATAGCATTGCGTTTTAATGTAAGGTGTTCTTATTTTGATGTTTGGCCCATGTAGTTCTTTCAGTTGATTGTTTTCTTTGGCTGTTCTTCTCCTTTATTTCTTTTTTATTCACTTAGTCATCAGTGTTGAATCCATTTCTCTGAGCTCATGTTCATAGGTCACTGCTAAAGCTGATACTGCACTTGCGTAGATGTGCACGTGCGTGTGTTTGTTTAATGGCCTCTCACTGTTCTTTCCCCTTTTGCCTGTAAGACTAAGCTTTCTTTTCGGTCTTGTCTATCTCTCTCTCTCTTTCATGCTGCCCTCAGTGCGAGATATGGGAGCCCAAAACGGCAGCTGCAGTTTTACAGGTACCTCTTTGTTTGCTGATTAATTAGCCATGGCCATCTGATACTGCATTCGTTTTCATCTGTTTTGGAAAGCACTTTCAAGTCATGGGTTCATTCTTAGTTTAGCTGCTCCTGATGCTGGTGTGATTATGTCATTATATTTCTGAAAGCGTAAGGGAATTATATTCATAGTACACGTTATTACGATGTTATTTGCTTGTATTGGTTAACAGCGGATGAATAATAAATGCGACATGTATTGTAGAATTACAATGAGATGAATTGAGACTAACTGGTGCTTAATGTTGTTGTATAACTTGTAAAAAGGGGTAGTTTACAACAGTGGGAACATCTAATCTCACTTGTAATCTGTGCATGTTGTGTACCGGTCTACAGTACAGTGGTGTGTGTCAGAATAACGCGCACAAAACGGAGTCCCTAACACTAAACTCTTGGATTTCATTTCACTCCATTTAGAATTAAAACAGTGTTGCAGGTAAGTCATGGAGTTCAGGTTTCCTTGGCTGTGGAACACTTCTGAAACTCAAAGCATGACAAATACGAGCCCAGAGAAGCAGTGAATGTTCAGTGATCTCATATGAGGAATCGTATTTCATCCCAAATTCACACTTGGTTGGGTTTTTATGCTGGTGCGTGTTTTTAAATCTTGGCTTTCCCTACACTTGTTGAATTTATTGTGCACATTACATGGCAGTGTTATTTGGTTAATCAATTCTTAGGTTCAAAAATATATATATATATTTTTTTTTGTTGAACATGTTCTGTGAAAAATTTTCATCTTAAAGTTTTTTTTTTTTTAATGAATATGTCAGCAATATTGATAACTTTTTTTAATGGAATTTGTTATGCAAAAAAAATGAAAAACTGGTTAAAGCAAATAATTATTTTTTTTTTATTTTATAAAAAAATAACAATAGCTGGAAATCATTCAGCTTTCCATAAAAGCTATTAATTCATGCACTCCAACCAATTTTAATAAATTCTTCCTAGTAATTCCCGCAATTTGGCAAAACCTAATGTTAACTAGCAAGAAGACATAAAATCAGCAGAATTTACAATCATGTTCAATGCATCACAGAATACCAACTGTTTGTTTGCAAGGCATAAAAACACATTTACATCAATAGCGAACATGTTATATGGTGACATAAGAAATAGGGTTATAACAATACAATGATATAGATAAATACCTCAAATCAATGTGTAATGATACTGTGCAGAGGTGGACGAACGAGAGACGTGGGAGGAGCGAGGAGAGACTTGTGCGTGACTGATAATGAGCGTCACCTGCGAGGTCTCGAGTCCTCTCACGAGGGAGCTCGGAGGCATATATGGACAAGCAACACCAGTGAAGGGCGAGAGAGGACCAGGCCTTTACGTTATGTTTTGTTTACGTTGTGTTGTGTGCGTGCGCGGCAGCCGTCCGTGAAGGGCTTGCCGCGGGTTTACTTTTGTTTTGTTTGTTTATTTGATTCTAGTATTTTAAATGTTCGCTGCTTCCCGCCTCCTTCCTTCCCATATCTACGAACTGCATTACAGATACGATGTATCGATGCAATGTGTAAAAAAAGTTTAGCTCACCATAGCGCCACGTTTTTTTTGTTTTTTTTACAAATGTAAAAGTTCAGTCGTGTGTATCTAAGCGCAGGGCTCCAGACTGAAGCGAATCTATATAATATCAATCAATCAATCAACTTTATTTATATAGCGCTTTTACAATGACGATTGTTTCAAAGCAGCTTCACAGTGTTAAACAGGACAACATTGCAACAAAATTTGATTTGGCTAGTTTAATTTGGATAGTTTATAGAATTATATATGACCAAATTAATAAATTCTATTTGTATAGTTAGTTGAGTAACTTGGATCATAATTTGAGTGTAATAGTGTCTGTGAACATTAAACATCAAAATACTATTTAAATTTTACTCCAGCATGTTCAGCATCTCTGTGTGAATGACGGGCACAGATGCACGGGCACGCATGTGCACACACACACACACACACGCGTGACACTCGCTGTCTTTGCTGGCTCTGCCATGTGTCGCATAAACCGTCACTTCATGAGAATTTTGTTTCATTTTAGAAAACTGTCATATCATGAACACAAACACTCAAAGGTCTTCGCGGCAATCCGTCAAAATAAAAGTTTGGTTTAACGTGAAGAAGTTGACAGAATATATTAGGCCACTGTTGCACAATAGATTTATAGATTTTTTTAATATTAATCATGCCTAGATTGTTGCTTATTTTTCACTTGATCTTTTATTTATAAACTGTTTACTTTTAAACAGCATAAAGCCTTTAAATGTTTATGTATTATTTACTTATAATGATTATCATCATAAATATTAAAACTCATTGAATTACAAAAAAATTGTTAAATATAAAAATAAAAAAATATTTTGCTGTGGTAGGCTACCAACATTAGTACAGAGCTATTGTAAAAAAAAAAAATGGTATTTTTACTGATTACTGGAACTACTACTACACTCTTTCCGTGTAAAACAGTTAATTGTTGGATAGTTGTTAATATGAGAATTATGATGCATTATTTAAGAGTTATTTATGTATTGTTTAACATGAGTAGCTCTCGGCGACTTTTATTTTTAAAAAGTAGCTCTCAAATGAAAAAAGGTTGGAGACCCCTGTTCCAGTCAGTGCGCACACACCGTGAAGGACAGTGTAGCTCTGCAGCCGAGAATGAATGACAGTTCGGCCGTGCACATTTTAGTTTCAGTTTAGAATTGGCGCCAATTCGGGGGTGGGTTGCTCGAATTGTGGGTTCATAACGCCGGCTTCATACCGCATGCGCTAGCAGGGCGTAAGCAGCGCGTATTTTTTTCGGCGCTCATGTTAACAGATTAGTGCATTCACAGCGCAGCGTAGCAGGAGCAGAGCAGAAGCGTCAGTGCCGCGATCGTTTCTGCGCCGGGTCTATTTTTGACGCGCTGCTCACGCTGAATTAAAGCCACAGTGACCTGATTAAAATGCAAAACTGACCTGATTAACATGCAAAATAACTGATTTCACCTTGAAATCATGTAGTGAAGTGTTCCGTGTGTTTCACAAACACCATATGACATCCGGCGCTGTGATTTTTTTTTTTTTTTATTATTATAAAATACTCAAACACATCACTGCCAGTTTTTGCTCAAACTTCAAAGGCCTGTTTAAATGATTAAAACTAGAGGCTTATTTTAACTTTAAGGTTTCTTTTATCACGTAAACTACCTTTATACAGCATGTTATATGCATGTGTGTTTGGGACAGAGGGGAACACAGTCGCATTTGCAGCAGATATATGCTGCCCATCATTAATCAAAGCACGAGACAGAAAGGGGTCGGAGGAGAACACCGGGAAAGTGACAGAATGGACGATATTCGTCTGTATTTGCAATATACGAGCACGGTTCAGCTGCGCGAGACCAACGCTGCCAGTGTGAAAGCACAACTGACGCGCACGGCTCCCGCTCTCCATACGCACCGCTTCTGCACTGCCAACGCACTGCTAGCGCGTGCGGTGTGAAGCCGGTGTAAGCCTATTATTCTTAATGAAAAACACAATAAAACAGTACAATGACAAACTCGCTTAAATAGGCGCTTTTACATTTCGCTTTGAAACCGCGGTGCCACGGTGGGCAAGTGATGTAATCGGTGTTGTAAATCGTAGCAAGCCTACCATTCATAAATTTAAGACCTTTTGTTTTCACACTCTACATTTTCATGCAATGTCAGATTATGCATTATTGCAAATGCGTGCATTCTTGTTTAAACTTCCTTTAAGAGCTCATGAAAACGCTCTGGAGTCGGGACAGTTGCTGTCACTGTCCAATCGGGTGCTGAATCGTCTCCAAAGTTTATCAGTTGCTCGTATTTAAAGCCTTGCAGAAATAACGTGAAAGAAGCGCACACACAGAGAATGCCCCATTGCAGACAGCGCACAAATAGGCCATTGAATAAAACAAAATTTGCTTCAATAGATAAAGGTCTATGATTTTGCATAAAAGGACTTTATTGCAGTTTCTAAATCTACTTTCTCCCGGGTGTCTGTTAGATCACAACACTGGAGTAGAGAGCACTAATAAACTCAATAAACTGGGATACACTGAAGCGCTTTTATTTGAGCCTTTTATACTATAATACTTTTGCGCAATGAAAGAATAATTAATAGTCTAATTTGTTCTGGACTATCTTATCATTTGCCTAATTTAAAAAGCTGCCTCATTTCACACTAATTCACTAAATTAGTTTGCATGCTAGAAAAGCAAACTATAGCGAAACCACATAAGCCTTTTTGACATCTGAGCAAAGCTGCATGATCACGACAATGGAGTAGATATTTTTTGAAGTTGTGTTTGCAACATCCTCCCTGCTGATGGCACAAGCTCACCTGAAAGCATCTGTTTTATGCAGCAGCTGCTTTTAGCGGTCAGATTGAACGCATCCCTTTTACCCTCATCTGCAGTGCACTTTTCTTCCTGTTTTAGTGAGGGATCATATTTTTATGGGTTGAAAAAAAGGAGTTGTGCTGATGGGTTCTTAAAACCCCTGACTCCATAGCTCTAAGGCTAATGAGCACTCTATTGAATTTTGATTTCACAGCCTTGCACATTTTTGTCCTTTTAAGCTCAAAGTCTTTTTAACGTCGCATCACCCAGATGTGCTTGACAGGAATTGATCCCCATCTTTCACCCTAACACACAGATGGTAAAGGACGATTACCTCATTTCAATCATCATTGTAGTGTGTTAATGGTTACTTGTTTGTAGGTTTTAATTGTGATCTTATGTTTTATTTCTTTTGCTCGTTGAATGTGTATAGCACTCCTACACAATTAACGCACATGAGGATATTGTGATTTAGTTCTTATCTGAGAACTGAGATTGCATAACAGATTCAGTAAGTAAACTGGCTGGAACCGAGTGCTCTGTGGGATTTACTGCAGTCCTCCCTTTTAAATGGCACACCCCTCATTGCAGCACACACTGGAATAATGCAGTGACTTCAATGCAGCGTTTTGAAGTCAGACAAATAACAATTTGAAGGTAAGAAGATAAGAGGGATCTTAAACTAAGAATGAGCAATTTGTAACAGCATTTAATGTTAATTTTAAATATAATTCATTATTAGCTGATGTTCATTTATACGCCTTGAAATGTTAAGATGCATTAATATTTGGGCTGTCAATTTAATTTGATTAATTCGTTATGGTAAAAAATAACAATTTAATTATTAACACATTTAACCATATTCCCCACCCCAGACCTACTTAGGTCATCTTACATTTCATACAGTTGATTGATAAAGAATATGATTCAGGGAAGCAAATAACCTAAAGATCAACAAACCCCACGCCGCCACCACCACCACACACACCGATACATACAAAATACAATAATGCACTGTATGCACTACTGTTACGAACCCCGCTTTCAAAGTGCTTGTTGGGAAGGGGGCAAGCAACATAAAAGGACACGCGAGACAAAAGAGAAATTTAACTATTTATTGATACCACTAAATTCACGTATCACCATTTAGGCAACTGGTGAAATGAATCAAAATCAACTCACTGGCACAAATTCTCTTACACAACAAAAACACAGACCAACAAGAACCAAAAGAAACACCGGTAAAAACATAGCTTGTCAGCTTGAAATCAGGATGCACACACAGCTCATTAGAAAGCAGCCCGTCATCGGCGCTTAATAGCTTGTTCCACTCGGTGCTAGCTGTAAGCCAGTCATAGCGGTCACCCTCGGTGAAGTGCTGCACAACCTTTTCAGGCCTTGGTCAGCCCGTAAAGCTAAGGTGTAGGTCTTCCCTTTGAAATGATCTGTTTCATCTCTCCGAACGATCGCCTTGAAAAAGGAGAAAACAGGATCAATAAAAGGTGTGAAAGTAGCGGCCATAGCTTATTTCACTTAGATCACTTAAAACCCGAAAAAAGTTCAAACGGCTGATGACATCAGCGGGGGGTAGCACAGACACATCGCTGGGCCTCTGGGGCGTTCTATCACTACACATAAATTTGATTGGCTGATGACACATCAGTCAAAGTTATGATCAAATGGAAAATGGCAGCTTCAACGGAAAGCTAGCTATACTGCTAGTGCTGGACCACGGAGCTGGGATGCGTTTAGATGACATGGAAAATACAGCTCAGCCTCACAAAAAATGACCACATTTTTTCTGGAAATATAATTGTAATGTACTGAAATAGACAGTAATTGAATTTAGGCACTTTCCGATGCAATTTAATTTAATTATGAGAATTTTTTTGTTTTGATTTTGATAGCACACCACTGCAAATAACTGTGATGATCAGGGTTCCTACGGGGTTCGGAAAAGTATGGAATTTGATTTGAGTAATTTCCAGGTCTGGAAAAGTATGGAAAAAATAAATGAGTGTATGGAAAAATGTTTCCAGACTATGGTCCCTATTTCGTTTTCTAAATATAAAACTGCTTGACTAAAAACCCCATCTCTTTCAAAACCATAAGACTTCATTATATTAACACAAATTAATATATATTTTTTAAATCTGAGAGATTGCAGTCGCTTTATTAAAGGATTAGTTCACCCCAAAATGAAATGAAAATGTTTGAGTCCTACCTCATGGACTTTTCCCAATCCCGCCCCCCTCTCTCTCCCACCTTACTTCCTGTCTAGCTACTTTCCTATCCTAATAAATGGCAAAAGCACCAATACTAAATCTTTAGAATGGAACATACTTGTTAGCAGTTGAATTTTAAAACAATTTATAAGAACAAATTAAATATGGTCAGAAAAATCTGTAGGGAAGTCTGGGAATTTGAGTCTGGAAAAGTATGGAATTTGAAATGAAAATTGTGTAGGAACCCTGGATGAAGCCTATAGAATGCAGTTAGAATGTGCATAAAATTCAAGATATGAGGCAGAAATGCCCCTGTTTGAATTTTAGTCTCAGGGTGTTTTTACAGTGGTCATGTTTGTTGTGGTCCGCGTCAGAGCGCAATTGTTCCAGCGGGTGCTATGCGCGATCACACCTCGGGCTCACTCTCGCTCGTATCCAAGGTAAATCATCAGTAATATCACCCCTGAACTAAATACATCGTCATCTGATAAAATGCATGCGCAGGTTACTTTTCTTGCGCACCCGAGTCTGTGTTGCTTTCACATTCACGTGAATAGTGGCACAGTTTGAGCACAAGTTGTGCAACCAAACTCAGACCACCTCCTTCAGGCAGTCTTGAATTCGGTCACCTGCTCAGATCACCCGGGTCCGCATGACAGCTTTCACATTAACGAGCGCAATATCCCACAAGTTCTGTTTTTCTGTCCAGAATAGCTCAAGTGCAAATAAATAAGTTAATATTTGTGTTGTTTTTAGTCTGTTTTGCTCAGTTTTGCCAACAATAATATAAAGACAAAGCAGAACTGTTTGTCTCCAATTCAAAGCAATAAACAGCATTTTTTGAATCCGCGTTTTGAACGAATTGGGTGAACCAATAGAGAGAACCATTTAGCCTACATTTTCATAGAGAGAACCATTTCTTTCACTCCTAAATGAACAAGCCGAATGAATGAATTAGACATTTACCGCCACCTACTGGCAGTTTCTTATTTAAAGTATAATTTCATATTAATAAAAACAAATAATTTTGGGTAAACTATACCTTTAAATGTTGATTTCTGAAGCTTTTTGTAATATCTGATTTTTTTTTTCTTTTTTTTCTGATGTGTGATTTATTTGCGATTGAATTAGATGAATTAATAGCCAAACAATGTGTAATTAATTAGATTAAAATCGCTTGACAGCCCTAATTAATATATGTCCAAATTAACTTAACATTTAGCTAATTAAAAACAAATACTGTTATGTTAACATAGAAATTTCCTATAAAGCCTTTAAAAAAAAACCACTGCAATCTGAGCATAGCACTACCTCTCTGGAAACAGTGAGGAAAAACAAAAAACATAAATCCAGGTAAGTCCATGTCAATGCAAAGACAATACTGCATTTCTAGTAAAAGATGCACGTTGGCATATATCTGCATATAATGTGGAAGACTCGTTTAGTTAACAAGTCAATATTCTAGCTCTTTATGAGTATTGAATCCGGTGATTTCTGGTAAGGGAGCTTCATTGATTTTTTTCAGGATGAATTTTTTAACATTGGTTGTTGAACTTCTTTCACTTTCATTTAGGCCATTAAAGATGGATGTGCAAGTATCGTTTCATGTGTAGGGGTCAGAGTTTAAGTGTCTAAAGGCTTTCATATGTGTGGTTTGATGGTCGTTTTACTATTTGTAGAACTATTTTTTTGTTTGCTATTGTGCTACTGTGTGTTATTCCTAAGAGATTTGGTATCTTGACACCAAGTTCATCATTCAAATGAGTCACTGGAGAGCCATTTGGACATTTTATTTTTTTTTGTTTCTTATAGGAGTGTAACGGTATGCAAAACTGACGGTTCGGTACTTACCTCGGTTTTGAAGTCATGGGTACAGCAGGGGAGATAACAAAATATAAAATTGCTTTATTTATTATTAAACAGTGATTTACTGAACAAATTGTCTGTCCTTAAATGAATCAAATTGTAACTAAAAGATTCTTAAAGTTAAAAAATGAGCTCTGCTAATGCTGTAAAATTCATAGGGTGCCCTTACTTACATTACTATAATATTGAAGGTTAACAGCAGAGCCCAAACTATTAGCCTAAATTCAGTTCAACTTAAACTTAATGCAAATAAATATTTCTAAATCTAATGATAAAATTGTTTTACTCCAATTCGTTGTTGAAATATAATCATTTCTACAAAGTGGCTGTCATTTTCATGACACATTTATTAAAACATACATTAAATAATCCAGACATCACTAACAGGTTAAGTATAATATCATTAATATATCGGCTAATATAGTGCATATATTTAGTGACAGAGTTGATTACTCTAGTGAACCAACAGCTGTGGACACTGCATGACTTCTGAGGTAAATGTGATGCTATGTGACATTGTTTACAAGCTGTTTTATTGACGTCTTTCCACCGTTGAAACATTTATTGAGCAAAGTTGTAGTGTATCCTCAGCATACCTTCAGATGTTAATTCATGTTTATTCTTTGACTAGGATGAGAAGACCGCATTCACTCCGCCTGTACAATGATCTGACACATCTAGGGTTGGGTATCATTTGAATTTTATCGATTCCGATTCTTATCGATTTCTAATTTTGATTACAATAAGGTAAAAAAAAACTGTATTCATGTACAGAAACTGTATAATCAAATGCAAAATAACTCTGCACTTTATTAATAAAATATAGGCTATACATTACAAATATAGTTCAGTTATATTCGGTCTAGAACAGCGAGAGAGTTTTCTTGTTGACTTTTTGTTTGATTAATGTTGTCATAGAGACGGCATCTGGAAAATCTACCGTCACTTTAAGAGCTGTACAAATCACACATGCCTTTTCATCTTTTCTTCTTAAATGTCTTAAGACAAAACCAACTGTGTTTACGAGAATATTTTGACATTTTTGTGTGTATGTCAGTTCGTGTGCTGTGAAAAAAGACGAGGAAGAGAACTCCAACGCCATTTTGTGCGCAAGTCTTTTGAGCTCAAATCACATTAAAATGCTCACACAAAAACCAATAAGTGGAACCGAAATGCGTCTTATCGAATCACTGGTTCTGGGGAATTTCCGGTTCTCGATACCCATCCCTAGTCACGTCACATTAAAGAGCAGCAAAACTGAATTTATCATTTGAATTGTGTGATAAAATGGACATAATACTTAATATATTTGTGTGGGAACTCTGATTTTGAAGGATGTTCCACGTGTAAAACAAGCCAACTGTTAACTGTTAAAGATTGCTTTCGGTACACATGTGCACCATACCGGAAGTCCTGTACCGAAGTCCTGTACCGAAACGGTTCGGTACTAATACGTCTACCGTTACACCCTTAAATTAATTCTTTTTCGGCAAAATTTGCATATTTATTTTTGCTCAAATGTGTTGATTTTGATTTTGACGCTGATACAGCTGTCTCTGTGTTTTTCGGAAGATCCACAAGCTTACACAGGGCTTATTAGTGCACTAAAATGCCTTTATCTATTATCTCGTGTGGAACAACAATCAAAAGCTTTTAGTGCAAAAGCTTCTGTGAATAATTTAGACCAGATATTATTTGCTGCGGTTAGCAGAAACAAATTGCTCCCCCCTCGAATGACATAAATGGATTTCCTTCATGGAGTCGAGCTGGTAGGGGCGATGGCTGAAGTTGAAGCGCGATGCTTCACTAATTGGTTTACATGCTGGCATGTAAGACACTCCCAGTTTGGGTGGATCGCTGGATTGCTGGCAGCTGAGTTTATAAGGAGGGATGAAATTCATAAGTCTTGTACATGAGCCGACCTCCAAGACCACGGGTAAGTTTTTGCGCTGATTGTGTGTCTGGTGCGAGTGCTCACCTGTGTGCATGTGTCAGTCTGTTTTAAGGTTGTTCTGCACGATGTCATGTATAATAACAGGGACTGCATGGGTGTACCACTTTAATTTTCGTCCCTTACCTTCTTTTGCATTGTGCTTCAAACGGCTACACCTGTTATTGTAGCACCACAAGTCGTAAATGCAATAGTTGTACTTTTGAGATCTTTTAGGTCAGAGGATGTTTTTTTTTTTTTTTGGTTGCATTTTGTTTGAGTTTGCTCTTTGCGTGTGGAGGATCAGTACTCTGCAGTAGATGAGTGGTTTTTGCAGTACTGTACATCATTCAGTCAAGATTCATAGGATCAATACAGACTTATGATAAAGAACCTCTTGTACTGTGTACTCTAGAGATGTCAGCAAGTTTTTGGTGGCAGACCGTTTTGCAAAGGGGCAGAACTGGGACTCATATATACTTTATATTGCATTATGCATTAGTGTTTAATCTATTACAATTATTTATTTATTATAGTTTTGTATGATTTAATTTTTTGCATTAAATGGGTTTCTCCTATCCCAGCTCAAGTTGTGTTCACACTGACAGCAATTCAATCTCTGGATTTGACCTAGTATCTGTACTTTTGACCTTTAGTAGGTGTTATTTTTCTTGATATTATAATATTTAAAAATATTTTGAAATAGCTTTTTTTGTGTGTTTTCATTTATTTTAATTTTTTAAAAAAGTATGTGCTTTGTCATTAAAAAAATATATATATATATATATATATATATATATATATATATATATATATATATATATATATATATATATATATATTCCTATTTGGTTTAAATGTTTTTTTTTAGTTTTATTCATTTTAGGACCTAAACTTATTTTATTTCATTTATTTGACATGCCAACATTTCTAATGTTCATTCAGTTTTTCATCTAATATTTATATTTTATTTTATTTCACCTTTATTTCAATGAACAGAAATGTTTTTTTTAATAGTTATAGGAACAGCAACATCATTTAATCAGTTGATTGATCGCATGAGCTTCCCTGTCTTTACTCCTATTGGTAGTTTCTGCATACTAATTTGCATAAAATTCTTACTGTAACTTTATGCAACTTTGTGCAGCTCGTGATGCTGTCTGTGTAAATGTGCCTGTGTAAATCGAAAGAGACAGCAACAAAAGCTCAACCCTTTTTATGAACTATTATTGGTAGTTAGACTGATCAATAAGACTTTTTTCTTTATTTCAGCTGTTTGCTTTGAATGATTGATCTAATCTTGAAAATATAGAAAACAGAATAACGACATAATTCTGAGCTGTTGCATCCTGGCTGTATAACAGGTTTTAAGTGAAGCACTTTCCCTGGATACACATGAATGGTGTCAGTTCCCTCCCAGATGACCTGCAGTGCATGTCTGTACATTGCATGTGCAGTCTAGACTGATGGGTTTCTTGCATGTGCCTAGTGTGTGTGTTTTGTATGCCCTCTGGTGTTTCTTACCTGAGGCTCGTAGCACCTGCCTGAACCCACCTGAGTCTTGCTCCTGTGCCATTGTATCGGTCAGGAAAGAGGCGGGACCGTCTCTGATTACAAGACGCATGGCCAGAGTTCTCTGCCACTGATAGCAGAGACCTGTTTTGTTCCCTCCTCACCTGTGCTATTTAAGGCGATGCCTCAACCCAGCTCTTGGCTCAGTCCTGGTCCCAGTTTCCCAAGCCTGCTTGTGTTTGGTGCGTGTGTGCATGAGTTTGTATAGCTCGTTCCGGAATCAGACAGGTGCGAGAGCGTTTGTGAAAAGTGTGTGAGAGCGGGGTGGTGGGGACGGGGCGTAATCATGTTTGCGGGTGGGTATGCGGGGACCGTTGGGCGCCGGAAATCCACTCTCCCCTCCGAAAACCTGCAGATCCCCAAACCGGCGGGGGTGAGCGGCGTGCGTAAGAGCAGTAGTTGCAGCAGCGGAGGCAAGATGCTGTCCATGTCCTACAGTGAGAGTATACGGAGCGGCATAAGCCGCTACCACTCGGACCAGGGTCTGAACCAGCCACCAAGGCAGACTGACCATGCCGAACTCCAGCGACTCAGGGAGCAAAGGGTCGCTGCCCAGATCAAGAACATGGAAGACTTCCTCAAGATGAATGGCCTGGCGCTGGAGGAATGTGTATCGTACCAGACAGGCATGAAGTACAGGTAAGAAAGAAACAATGCAAGCGGTTGCATCCACTGGACTTATGGTCGTTTGGACAGCGTAGTTTCATATTGAGCTATATTTCTGAATCAGTTTGTTTGGCACTTGACTCGATTTAGTTTCAGGAAGTTGTGATGCTTGTGTCCGGTGTAAGCACGGTAAGCTGTAGGTGGTTTATGGTTGCCCAGCAACGTTGTAACTTGGTACAGTATATATGTGTGTTTACAGGTTTATTCACAAGCTTACGACAGCCTTAAAATGGCATAGAACATATTTGTAATGCATTCATTTGTGGAGTTTTTGTTTCTATTCAGCTTATTTTAGCTTATTTAACTTATTCTAACTTGTTTTATTTTTTTGTAATTCTAGTACTTCAACAAACTTATTTAATTTCAATTAATTTAAGTGTTTCATCTAATTTATGTGTTTCATCTAATTTGTGTTTCATCTAATTTATGTGTAATTTTGGGATTTTAAAACCGCTTCAAAATGGCTCTGAACATTTGTTTGTTTTTTTTGCAAAAATTATATAGTTACCATATATATTTTGTATACAGCTACTGTGTAGATTTTGGCCATACTGTCTAATACCAAATTGTCCAAGTCCAAAAGCAGAAATCAGCAGCACTGTGACTTTGGTGACTGTGGTCCATTTGCTCACCTCCATGTGAGCAGCCACGGTTTATTTTCATCAACTAGGTCGCTGGCATATTTGCCCAACAATGAGGGAAGGGCATATCAATCTCTGAGGCGAGGTGGAGGAAATAGTGCCCATAGAGAGCATCTCAGCATATGGCAAGAATGTCTTCTGTATTACAGGATTGATGGATTCTCAGCATCCTTGCTCCGGGTTAGGAAATTTATATGAATCTGTGTCAGCTCCCTGTTGCAGAAAAATTTTAGGGTTTCGAGTTTTTAATCATTCAACATCATTGACAAGTGATGCTGCAGTATGCATGCGTGCATCAGGCAAAAACAGACCTGTTTGAACAAAAAAGTATTTTTGGCATGATATCTTAAGTTGTTATGGAATGGATAGTGTTGTCATGTGCTGGTGTTTAGCTGTCAGGTGTTGTGTATCAGGGACAGCAGTCGGTCAGCGTGTCTATTGTGCTTTACTGTAACGCTCACTCAGCCGACCGTTAACAGCTGATCTGGTGTCAGTTCTGAGAGCGGGGCTCGCATTACAAGGCATATGGTGGTTCTCCAATCATATTAAAAACAATGGATCATAGAGCACCTACACATGATGAAAATTAGTGCCATTGATAAAATTCACAATGATCTTTATTGCACCTCCAAGGCCAGCGCCTTTTTGGCTGAAATGGGCTGGAATTTCGGTGCGTAACTTTAATCATTCCCACAGGTTTCACATTTAGAAGGTGGGAAATTCCTGCAAAAATGTATACAATTGGCTTGTTGGTTAAATGAGCATATTAATCCACACAGATAATCAGATCACATCAGTTATTCAAAAACTTTATATGAGACATCATTTCAAAACAGTTCTACCACGTCTCTCTCGCTCTCTCTCTCTCGCTCTCTCTCGCTCTGCACACATGGCTTCACATCCTCTGTACAAGCGAGCTGCATGCTGCGACACAACTTTCACCTAATTGACCAGTGTTGCATTGTTACTAAATATATGACACACATAATAAACAAATGCAGGACTTGTCAATTTCATTCAAGCGATTTTTAAAGCATTCAGTAGTACCCGCGCGCATACTAATGGTTTTCTGCATGCTTATTCACAGAGCGCACACACAAGGAAACACAATGCTCTATTCCAATTTTGATGCCAAAGCTAAAACAAGTTTAACTCTGCATTCACAACGCCAGCAGCGAGAGTGTCAAAGTGGCCGGAAGTCATTCCTTTTCAATGGGAGCCGACGGCGAGCTCTGGCGGGAACGGCGTGCGTCTCGGATGATTTGGCCATCAAGGAGAGTTAAAAATCAGGTCATCTTTTTGGTAATGAGCTATGACGCAGAATGTAGAAGTGCTCCACTTGAGAGGATCCCAGAGAATGAGTCCTGTAAACTTTGGTTTCCGACCACATTAGTTCCCAAGAAAATTGGTGGAGTGGTTGATCATTACCGTGGCGGGTTTGATAAGAAGGCGCGCAACACCATTTATAGGCAACATTTTCACTCCAGAATGCTTGTTTTTCAGCGGGAATGCAATTCTTTGCTCAAAACAACAGCGATTTGACCAGTTGCATTAATGATGCACTTATACCAGGACAGTTATTGTAATGTAGGCTGCACACAAATTAATGTTAAAGACCAAGGATAGTAAACGTCTCCTATAAACTGCATGTTGAAATTAGACTAGCACGTAAACCAATTAAAAGCCATTTGTGTGGTGTTGCTTGTGTTAATGGTTATTTCATTAGCAAACAAGTTTTTTCAATCGATCTGTTTTTTTGTTTTGTTTTTTTTTTGCTTTCACATTTAAATTTTCATGAGGTTAACTTTACGCTACTTGTAGTCAGTCTGCACAGATGCCGATCAACAGACCTGTTAACGTTGCAGCCCCTTTAAAGTCGGTCTGCGTCAGGGCGTCCATGAATCTTTCTAGAGCGGCGTTGGCAGTACGGCCAGAGCGAATTTTGATGCTCTCGCCGGCGGCGGTGTAAACGCACAGTAACTAATATAAATTTAATAGTCTACATTTTTAAAGACAAGTAAACTGTCAGTAATAAAATTAGAATAAGTAAACACAAAAAAAACAGTACAGCAAAGATACAAAGGAAAGTGCCTTTCAGGCAGGTCTAATAGTTTTCAATTACTGAAAATTGAATAAAGTAGGATATTTAAATAAATAACGCTGAATAGTCTAAATATCCTTTTTAAAGTTTTTTCTTTGTCCTTTTGTTGTTTGATTAACATTTAAAACGCAGAAAGTAGCAGGATTGTTAGGATGCTGTCACTTTAAGGCCGAATGCATGCACAGATCATGTGTTTTGTGTTTGCATTCACTTGAGACATAACCGACCATGTTTACTAGGACTCACAGAGAAAGGCATTTTAATTTTGAGTGAATTTGTTCATTTTAGGCGCATATTCAGATGTTTAACTTCCCACACAGGGTGCAAATTACAAATTCCCTTTTCGCATGCTCTAGCACTATGAATATTCACATTGGAAAGGCTGACACTTTGGTGATGATGCAGAACTAATTCTTCAACTGTACAGAGTGTTGTTGACGTTTGTCGTAACATTGCATTGTTAGAATTAAAAAAAAGATTATATTGGCGGCTGACACAGTTTCATATACTTGCCAATGCCAATTTTTACCTGCATTTGGCGCTTGCCGAGATTTAATTTGAGGCCCTGTGCCGAAGTAAAAAAGCTCCCCCTCACCCCGTAAACAATATCATGTATTGGTGATCTCACAGACTGACGGTAGGACAGTTTGACCATGAGTATCGCCCAACACTAGTGGCTATATTGAATGACTTGTTTAGTGAGCATTTGCAAATCTTCTCTTAAAACCATTTTGTGCTCTAAGAAACCCAAGATTTAAATGATTTTATTAGACGCCCTGTTGTTGCGATAACAACATACATCTTCCATCATCCCTTGTTCTTCAATACAAGCTGCATCCGGATCAGGCAGAAACATGCATTTCCGATCACACTCATCACTAATTCAAGGATGGAGGGATAGCTAGACACTGAAGCTGCGAAAGAGAATGCCTCTCATGCCTTACTGTGTGTCTCCTTAAGCCAGACAATATGGTACTTGTGTAACATTAGTACTTACTAGGTTAACACGGGCAGATCTCTTATCAGTGTGCACAAGATTGGGCTTTGATTGCAGCGCACTTAAGTTTGACAGTAGGGTTAGAGTTAGTTTCCTATGCATGCCAAATCTGCTTTACTTATTTACCTTAAAACAAAGGTAGCGGCTATTTATATTTACACTATGTAAAAGTAGCCTTTCTTTGCAATATGTGTAAATAGTAATTAGATGCTATTTATACTTTTTGACAGATATTTGCACCTCAGTATTGTTGTACATTAACATGATGCAATAATAACAGTGTAAATGATTATATTTATTAAAATTATTAAAAGGATGCAGCCTTAATGGGACAATAAAAGCCCTCACTACACCTATCCCTAACCCTACCCAATACATGCTTTTATTATTATTATTAAACATTTCGTTAGGCAAGTTATTTCCACTTTTAGAACATTTTCTTTTTTTTTATTGAAAGTAAATCCCTTTCCAAAGTGATATGTGATGGGAAAAGGGAGAAGATAGAGCTCGGCAAAACTCAGATTCGAACATGGGTCCGTACACGTCAAAACCTTGTTCCCCGAGCCTTATACTTTACTGACTACTCCACTGAAGATATTGAAAATCATGCTTCTTTTTTAATCTCGTTTAGCCCAACCAGGCATTGTTAGGCGGAACGAGTGCGAATAGCACTTGCCAACACAAGGCTTGCTGTTTGCACTTGGTGTAAATAGACACTCCGTAAAACAAAAGATTGAATTTCAGTGTGCATATTAGCCATCTTATCATTTGTATCCATTTTTAAGCATTACTGTTAAAATCAATGGATTTTAAAAGATTAAAGCAGAGTAAGCAGCGAAAGAGAACTCATTTTGCATATGAAGGCGCTGCACGTAGAGCGCACGAATACTAAACAGCATCCTAATTGGGCTTGAACGGTTAAATGCACACACTACACAAAATGCCAGTTTTGCTAGTATCCTTGTAAACAGCCATTTATGTCTCAAGTGAAAAGTAACCAGTTGAGAAAGAAAACACACAAGTACTGTATATTGGATATGTGTAGTCTGTCTTAGTGACAGCAGCCAAATAAACCTGCTGCCTTCTGTCATTAATGTTAATCAAACAACTTTTTTGCTCTGCTCACTTTTGTAACTTTAATAAGCATAAATGCATGTTTGATTTATACAGTGAAGCCTATGCAGTGTTTTTATTTTATTTTATATATATATATATACATTCTAGTGCGTGAAGTTTTTCAGGTTAGGTCTATTTCATTATTTCATCTGTTCTAATGTAGTTTGTTGTCCTACATGCTTGTAATTAGTTTCTTTAATATTATTTTTTATCATTGTTTACATGTTTGTGATATTTAAAATGGTTACAAGAATTATGAAATTCTAATGGTATACATTTTTAAATAATAACGTTATTTAAAGCAAAAATGACTAATTTGATGTATATCACCACTACCGGTTGTGTTGTAATTATATTAATATAAAGTCTGACGCACTGCATGTTTCAGAGTGGAGTAAAGCACTGTGTTGATTTTCAGTTTCGATAAGATATTTCTTTATTAATGTAATAAAATAAAAATGTGGTTGGAGGCAGGTTTTCGTTTCTTTTTTTGTTTTTAGCTGATCCACATGCCTGTAATATGTGACCCTGGGTCATAGTCATAAGGGTACATTTTTTGAATATTGAAATAAGCTTTCCATTGGTGTATGATTTGTTATGATAGCACAATATTTGGCGGAGATACAACTATTTGAAAATGTGGAATCTGAGGGTGCATAATATTAAGATATTAAGAAAATTGCCTTTTAAAGTTGTCCAGATGATCCTTACAATATATTTATGGTAGGACATTTACAAAATATCTTCATGGAACATGATCTTTACTTAATATCCTAATGATTTTTGGCATAAAAGAAAAATGGCTAATTTTGACCCATACAATAATGTTGGCTATTGCCACAAATATACCCGTGAGACTTAAGACTGGTTTTGTGCTCCAGGTTCACACATGCTTATTGAAATTCACCCTTTCTACTCCGTTTTCCGAATTGTAAGCAATTCAGTTTATCTCTGTGTCCTACATGTTGTGGTGTTGGCGTTGAAGCTGTATAACCTGAATGTTTAAGGCGATACGTAGAGCACACTCCCCTCTCCATGACATGCATCCCTCAGGGCAGCACTCGGTAGAATTACGTTAGAATTAGTTTCCTTACACCTGCTAAAAACCACCAGCTATTGCATTTCAAACTCCAATTTCCTTTGAATTTCCTCTTACTACATATTATTTTAAATCTTCAGTTAAAAAAAAATATTAGATTTTTTTCAAGATGATTTTACGCTTAGATGAGCAATTTTAACACTTCATTATGAAAATGTTGCATTACTAGAATAGCAATAACGCGACTGGAATAATTGCATGCTGAATTATAATTTGTCTTTTCTTTGTTGCTTCTGTTTAAACATTTGCACTGGAAAGATGCTTTCATAGGACACTTAATTACATAAGCGCTGTTATTTTGCTCTGTCAGGTGCTGCTGTTTCCTTCACAAAATGAGTATCTAATTGACATTTCAACATTGCAACACCATTCCTATGCACATATTGGTATTTTCCAAGTTTCAGTTCCACATTGATTGTTGTGAATAACTGGACATAGCCATGTACAGTCTTGTGGTCAGTGCTTAATGGTTTCCCAGCCAGTCACTTTTCCATTATGACCCCAAGTGATTACCTTCTGAAATCATAAACCAATGAAATGAGCCTTGATTTGACAGCACTGTAGCAATGGATGGTTGTCATTTCCAGATTTGAACACTAGGTGGAGATCCAGTTCTGTGAAGGCATGATGTCAGACTCTCTCAGACTCAGACAAAGATCAGCTTTCTCCCATCCATCAGTTCGAGACATTGATGCATGCCATGTGATGGTTGACGTCTGTGAAGGAGAGCAGGTCAAATTTCTCAGTGTGATGAATTAAAAACAAAACAAAAACAGAAATTGAATATTGACATTTTGACAAATTACATAAATCAATCCATGACATGCTCTTTAAGTAGTCCTATAAAGCCAGGGATGTTTATGGCTTACTGGAACAGCTTGTAGTTTATCAACTGCGTGAAATGCTATAAATTAAAAATAGTGTTTGTGTTGTGCTGTGCATTTCTTTTGTCAGCCAGCAGGTGGTGCTGTGTGTACAGGACTCACAAATTGACTCAAAATCAGGTTTAGCAACAGCTGTGTGAGGACCACATGTGTGCAGATTTATATAATTGTGTTGTTCTGCAGTTGCTGTGTGGATGTTAGTCCGAAAGGTTGTGTTTGCAGTTTGGGGTGGTGGTTAGTAGCTTTATTGATGATTATACACACAAGCTGTTTTTAGTCTTACTGAGAAATTAATGAATCCGTATTATCTGAGCCACCAAAATAATCAAACTAATGAGTTTTGCATTGTGCATTATTCTGTGTAACTCATTAGTGTAGCTTTCTTCTCTCAGTGTAAATGGCTCCATTTGCTTGTGTTTCTCTTTTAAATGTTGCTTAAGGAGCCAAATTGACTGTTTTCAGTAGATAAGGGCTGTTTTCTCCGTTTTCTTTACATTTCAATGTTAAACGCAATAGCTGCCCAGGCTTCTATTTTGTGAAGAGGCTCTCTTCATGAAAAATAAATGATAGAGATTGTGTTACACTGAATTCCCATCCTATACAGGGCTCTGACTAAAATGTCGGCAAAAGTATTAATTTGCGAGTGATATTTTTGCCGAGATCGCCACTGGCAATATAGTAATATTAATTGACAATATAAATGATGCAGAGGGGCCAGCAAAGATATTTCTTAAAACAGTCATTTATTTTGTTTTTCTCCTTCTCAAGACATTAGATCAGCAATAGTTGTTAAAAGTTGTTACGGAGAGAAATAAAACCGCTTCTACACAACCTTTAATGTGAGGACAGCAGTCTGTGTCAGGGCTGTTCAAATCACTTTCTCAGTCCACGTGAATATGGCAGCATTACGTAAGAGGGCTTCCCCCAGATCTTTCATCACTATTATGATCCTGAGATAACCTGACATCTTGCTTATCAAGGGGAACATGGGGTTTGAGCTCTACTAAAGAGCACACTGGTTTCCAGAGGGACTGATGCATTGCTCATATTCTCGTTATTTATGTGATTATATTCTTCGGTAAGCAGATGCTTACTTGTCTTACAGTAGGTTTATACTTTTAGCAACCTGGCACTTCAGTTGTAACCCGAGTCAAAATCTGTCACTGCACAAAGGGTTTTATTTTTGAGTGAACTATCCCTTTTAACACAGGGTTAAGGGTGTCTTCTGTTCCTTAACCTTGTGTATGGATGATAGTAGTAGTGATGAAATGATAGTAGCAGTTTCCCTTCCTGAGATTTAATGTTTTCAGATATTGAGGAACCATTGTACTGAATAAAACGAGCCCAATGATGTAACACTGTTTCAGTGGCTAAGCGTTCTCTAACAAACCCAGAGGGAATTCAGTCTAACTATACTTCTGATCTCCAATTTTCCTCATGCGTGCTTTAGTGGATCTTGAGATTGAGCACTGATTGTCTCTTCGCAGCATTGCTCGTTGTGGTGATCCCTCTGCGCCTTGTTATAAGACACACAAACAATTGATTCGCAAAACGCTCAATTCTCCATTTAAATAGAATAAAAGTATGAGGTGTGTGGGGTATATACACACACACACACGTTGTGTTTCCATGTTTTATGGGGACATTCCATAGACGTAATGGTTTTTGTACCGTATAAGCTATATATTCTATCCCCCTACACTGCCCCTGCCCCTAAACCTACCCATCACAGGAAACATTCTGCATTTTTACATTTTCAAAAAATATCACTGTGTGATTTATAAGATGTTTTCCTCATGGGGACCAAAAAATGTCCCCACAAGGACAAGGATTTTGGATATTGCCATCTTTGTGGGGACATTTTGTCCCCATAACGTAGGGATTACCAGTCCACACACACACACTACCCCAGCCCCTAAACCTACCCATCACAGGAAACATTCTGCATTTTTACTTTCTCAAAAAAACTCATCCTGTGTGATTTATAAGCCTTTTGAAAAGTGGGGACCGCTGGCTGGTCTCCACAATGTAGGTGATCTCAGGTTTTACTATCCTTATGGGGACATTTGGTCCCCACAATGTAATATAAACAAGGACACACACACACACACACACACATTCTCTCAGTGTATGCAAGTTCCCTTTCACACCTTACTCTTTAATGTTTAAACTGGCATGGCTTAAATGAGTTTAGTTTAAAGGGTAACTCAATCCCTGGTCAGAAGCTAACTCCACCCACTTGAAAAATATTAGAAAAATGCTGGAAAATAGCCCAGTGGCGACAGAGGGGACGAACCGAGGGCGGGGCTGAGCGGTACACCAGTACAACTGCATTTAGCCGATGCTGGCCCGTACAGAAAAACACATCAGTCAGCCAGATGTGTTCTGCACAGTCAGGGCAGATCTGGCCCATTATATTTTCGGAATCGGCCCAACTGTGCTTGATATCTGGGAACTCCTGACTCGCTACACTAGTTTTGATGGAACAAGATGTTTTTATACCAGGGGCTAAGCCTATGCCAAGGGTGTGGTGAGCTTGTGCCGTGGGCGTGGGTAGTGAGCCGTTGGAAGAGCCTGCATATGTCATGATGGCAAACAACGTCCAATAGGAAAATTCGACTGCAGTAGCCACCGTTCAACCTTAAGAGGGCAGCACTCAGATGTTTTTCCACCATATATTGTAGAATTAAAACATTTTATACCCAAATGGCAAAACATTTACTCGAATCAATGAACAGCACTAATAAAGCCCCAGTCTTGCAGATAATTAAATAAAAAAAGTTGTTTTAGGGTTTAATTACCCTTTAAACACGAATAGCAATGTGTGGTGTTCAGGTCTCACCTGTGCCATCAACACCCGGTGATGACGGCGTAAATGACTGGGTCATGTTCGAGCAGACGGCACTCGCATACAAGAAGTTTGTCCATGCTTTTTGATCATCGCTGTTGTAATTGTATTGGGAAGCCAGAATGCGTATCCATCGACAGAAACATACATTAGCCTAACTCTGTCTGTTTTGCACATTATTTTCAATAAACCATATTATAGATGCATCATCAGATTTGAGGTGTGAATTATTATAATTTTTTTTTTTTCAGGGAGCTTTCGCTGAGCACAGATGTTTGAGTGTCAGTGGTCAGAGTTGAAGAGTCCAGTTATGTGGGCAGGATTCAGCTGTCTGCTGACAGGCTTTCCTCCTGTCAGGTGATATCGTGTGTTTTTATGTGATTGAGTGAAGCCTTCAGGCAAAATTGTGAAACCCCACCTCTCCAGAGAAACACAAATAGTGTTGTGCAGGTGAGGCAGCCCCTCATTGCCATCTTTCAATCATCATATCCTGGACATGTCGGTCTAACAATGTCAGTGTGTTTAATAATGATGGATCAGGTCTGTCAGTGAGCCATTATGGGCCACCTGTGAAATTGTCACTTAATTTGCGGATGTTAATGCCTGTCCCTGTAGTTTCTTATGTGAGGTTGTTAATCACTTCTTCACTGTTCAAGTGTGAGTTGGGAGTCATTTCATTTTGATCACTCTGAATATGAGCTCTTAAGATGTGATTTTCACCAGCAATAATAAACTTAATGGTCTTTCTCGCAAGGATAAGAGCAGGATATTGTGTTGTCAGCACAGTGTTTAAGGGAGCTCAGTAGATTTTTAGGATAAGATGGAGTTGAGCTCTTAATTAAAATAAGAAGCTGCTGAGACTGTTTGCAATTTTATCAAAGTAAAGAGAGCATGATAAAGAGAGAAGAGGGAGTAGGGCTTTTCTGCAACCAGGAACTTTTTGTTATCTATATTAGGAATCTGAATGCCACTCACTGCAATTAACATGCATTATATGCCTCTGACAACTGTAGCATAGTGCAGTTTCAAAAGTTTATTGTTGCAAGTGTGTGGTATTTTGCATGCATTCTTAGCGGGGTTATCATTAAACTATGAATAAAAACAAAACCTATATATATAAAATAACTTTAGGTTACACTTAAGTTTAGCGTCCAATTCGCACTATTAACTAGTTACTTATTACCATGCATATTACTAGGATATTGTCTGTTTATTATTACTTATTACGAACATATTAATGTCTTATTCTGCATGATCTCATTTTATATCCCTTAATCTACCCAATACATAAACTTAACAACTACCTTACTAACTATTAATAAGCAGTAATTAGGGAAAAGTCATAGTTTGTAAATTTTGAGAATTGGACCCTGAACTGTGACCAAACAGAATAGAAAATATGGGAAATAAAGTCTAATTCAAAATATTAATTAAAATGTTAATAGTACTAAGAAAACCCTGTTATCATTTTGCAAATAAAACCATTTCATTTATGCACTTTTAATAATTTTTTTGAGAAAATGTATGAAAATCTAGTTGCATTGTGATTAATCGAAAAGTAATTGAAAGTGAAATTCAGAACCTCTTACTGATGTAATTGTCTCATGTTGGTTTTAGTCACATGACTCCGTTTGCAGGCACATGGAAAGATTTATGATCAGTTATCTGTGTTTATACAATCTGGATGCTCAGAATTACTATGGTAGTTTTACACAGTTTATACAGGTAAGGTAATCTGCGATCACTTTCACTTGCGTCCTCATAAAGTTTGTCAATTAAATGCGTTTAAAGGCTCGCCAGTTTGAACATTTTAAGTGATTTTACACTATTCAAGAACAACAATATTGAAACTGTTCAGAGCTTTTTTCTGTGAGACAGAGAGCAGTGTCGTGTCTGACAACGCGTGAGCCCTGAAGCCAGATCACTTTCACTTCGTCCTCACAAAACTTTGCCAATTGTGTGTTTTAAGGCCTGCCCGTTTGAACACTGAAGTGATTTTAGACCATCGGATGTGTATTACGTTGAACTAATGCCTGATATATTGTGACACACAAACACTCATACAGACAAAAGCTCGCACATCACGTGAAGATCACACGCGCAGAAACTCATTGTCCACTCTGTCCTGTGATTTATCACTAAAGTAGCTTAGAAACTCAACCGTTATAGCATAGATTTGTCTACCTTTTGAAGTAACTACAAACCACAGCTTGATTATTAATAGAGACGGTATGACTAATTCACACACAATTACTCATTAATGCATTCAAATAAATGTAATGTAGGCCTACTGTGTAAGAAATGTCATGACCCATATACAATAACTGCAGAAAGTGAGCCGTTTCCTTCAAGTATTTTAAAAATCATAAAGAAATGCATGTCCCACCTTTAATAGTTGAACATATTTACAGTACAAACCTTATCAGTGAACTATTAGGGCAAAAAAAAAGGATTTCATTCATTAATCGTAATCAAGGTAAAATCACTGCTGATATTGCTTTGTTTCTTCATCATTAACTTGATTTGATGCACGGCATTATGGGACACAGTATCCCTTGCTTGAAATATGACACAGTAGTAGGTCATCCAGGTATTCTTTGCATACAGAAAATATGCACATACATGCTGCAAAAATGGTAGTAATGTAAAAGTTGACAACCATTATATGTTGTGTAAATGTCACTGTCATCACCTGACTATAACGTCTCTGAAAACAAACGAGTTGCTTGAGTTTGAGTGTCAGCTGGTTATTTTTAGGAAGCCGGAAATTATATTTAGTGTTATCTGAGGTCATGACAGTAACAGATGCATATGTTCAAGAATCAGGTGTTTTCTTGGGTGAAGCAGAGACATGGAAGTGAATCTGAAGTGACAGTTGTCATGTTAAGTGTGTTCGCGTCTGACCTGAACTGCACTCTGTCCCTACTGACGCGAGTTTGTGAAGGGAGGTGGGGTGTGTAGTAAAGCATCTGGTTGATCTTCAGCGTCAGTGCCTTTTATTTCACGTGCCCAAGAATTCAATGGACAGCTATTTTTTATGTCAAGTGTTTTAATTTTGCTGTATAGCACTGTTGAATTTAGGGAGTCCAGCATAAGAAGCTGTTGAAGAAAACATCCAGTTTAGGTGATTTTTATTTTGTAGCTTACTCCACTTCTTAACTCTTTCCCGCCAGCGCTTTAAAAAAAAGTTGCCAGCCACCGCCAGGGTTTTTGACCATTTTCACCAAAATGTAATGATTTCTGTTTGTGAAGTGTGCACCGTTTTCTCCTTTGTTTGATGTTAGATTGTGCACCGTTATCTCTTTCGTTTGCATGAGTCGAGTCTATGCAATGACAGCTGTCGTAGCTTTTAATAACTCTGCTAACAGCGCTTATCACATGTATACAGATACATGCACAGTTATCGCATTGTATTGCAGAACAGAGGCGCCAGAATGCAATAATAATACAGAATAGGAGGTAAGGCAGTTGTGTGAAGCTATTACAGTCCACTTGGGTATATACAGCTTCATGTCTCTGAGTCCAAAGTAAAGGAACTTGTAGTAGGGTTTAACCGAGCCCATGGCATCCCTCAGTGCATCGGTGCCGTGGATGGGACCCATGTGGAAACCAGGCAGCCAATCATAGCGTGTTTTTGCGTTCTCATGTGGACATTGATTTTTTTTTTTTTTTTACTGTGCTTGTGTGGACACGATTGTTTTTTAAAATGGAGGAGGAAAAACGTATTAAACTTATATAAAAATGCCTGTGTATGTGTGGACTAGGCCTACTACTGTGAAGCAATTTACAGTAAATTGCTGTATGTGAAATACAGTGATTTGTAGTTTTTAGCATTAAATTAAACTTGTTTGTTTTACAGCAATATTTAGTAATTTCACTAAAGTACAGTATTTACCTGGCTGCTAAAGTTGAACACTGAAAATGCTGAAAAGAATCATTTTAACAGTAAACTCTAATATACTTATTTAAATGCACTTTCTGAATATATTTACAAATGAATACAAATCAAGTCAAGGGTGTTGCAAGTAAATATTTATTAAAATAAAACATTTAAAAAAACTGTTAAAATCTTATCATAAAAATGACAAAGTATCACAAAATAACCACGAATAAAAACTTTAAGATGTATTCTAAGTAGAACATAAACTTTCAATAAAAAGTAAAGTCAATTAACAGAATTTGGGGCATTTTGATAACCCCAAAAATTTATTGCACTCTAATAATAAAAATAATATTTGCAGATTATGCAGTTACTGATCTGTAACAAACTAATCTGTAAATTTACTTTTGCTGGGAAAAATTATACAATATTAATATAGTTTTTAACTCATTCTAAATGAGAAGATTAAGCATTACCTTTTAACAGCTCGATCATGTTACCATGGTGACATCAGCAGAATTCATAGCAACAGTGTTCAGTAATAACAGAAATCCAAATGCTTTGGTTTACAGGATGTTTTTAAGGAATATGATTGCATCTGTGATGCTGCTCCGTCAACTGGGCTGAAACTACACACAGGTTGCTATCCTTATTTTTGAGCCCTGGTCTTTCTCAGAACAGATAAGCTGCTTTAATGTGTTCTCTCCATCACAGGGGTGTGTAGCACAGCTGTGCATGCAGCAGCTGTTAGTTAAGCATGATTAGCATGATTTGCATAATGGCGTTTTCAGTTCACAAGAGTCAGCGTGTGTGTTCGTTAGTGTGTTTTGATATGTGGTTTTGCTTGCCAACGACTGGCAAGCCTCCATCTCCAGGTCTCTCCGGAGAATCAACTGTTTGTTGGATATTGAAATATTCCACCAGGGAATACTTCAGTGTCACACCAAAGCATCCAATTACTGCCAGGTTCAACAAAATGACACAAAGATCTTTGATTTCAACATCTTGATTTTTTTTTTTTTTTTTAAATGGGCTTTGTGGTTTTTCTTGAATTTTCTTTTTTGATCAGCTGCTTTGGTTCAGTCCTAATCAGAAAGCAATTCGGCATTCCTCAGGAGACTGTTTAGCCATCAGTGATGATGAAAAACCTTCAATTTCGTTATTGGTTGCTTTTTTTAATGCATTTTTAATGCCTTCCATGGAAGCAGCATATACTGTATATTGTAGCTGCTCATCTTCACAACATTAATTACACGTTTGATTTCTTTGTGCTTTACTGTGTATCCTTGCATAAACTGATTGGTCCAAGAAAGGGTAATACAGAAAGGATTGATTGCCAGTTGGTCTGGATGGTACATTTATGCATTTGTCAGACACTAAATTACATTGTGGTTCACCCTTCCAAAATCTAGTCAGAACTACTATAGTTTTACTGTTTTGAGTCTTTTGTTTTTAATGTGAGTTTCATATATACATGTTACATATCATTTTTATTATGATTTATAAGCCTTTTTTTTTTTATAGAATTTACAGCAAAAATAACTTCTTAAAATACACTGCCATTCAAAAGGTTTTTGTTTTTGAAAGAAGTCTGCTGAATTTTTTATTTAATTAATGTAAAAACAGTAATGTGAAATATTATACACATTTAAAACAACAGTCTTCTATTCTGAATAACTTTTTAAAATGTAATTTATTCCTGTGATGCAAAGCAAAATGTTCAGCATCATTACTGTAGTCTTCTGTGTCACATGATCCTTCAGAAATCATTCTAATATGATGATTTGCTGCTCAAGAAACGTGTGTTTCACGTACATACGCACGCAGGCACGCATGTACATACATACATACATACATAGTGTTGTCAAAAGTACCGACCGCGATACCAATTCGGTACTGAAATTTAAAAAAATTGACACTTTGAGCGCTGTTCCTCTGACTGGCCATTTTGCTCAGGCGCTCATCAAATGTGCCTGTGGTTGGCTACTATGATCAACGCACTGCAGCGCTTGAAAATGTTTTGAAAGCGGGAGCGGGAGCATTTGAAAGCACAAGCAGGCATCAACCAGCGGACCGGTAGGCTGACAGACGCCTGCATACAAACGCTCTGTGTGTATGTGTAAGCGCTCTGTGAAAAGCATCATTGGTGTTTGTTTATAACATGTTTGTGAAGCGCTTATCATTGTATCCAATCACAGTATATAGCCCTGTTTCCACCGAAATTACCTGGAACAATTTGTACCAGGAACTTTTTTCCGCCCAGACCTGCTACTGTCTGCGTTTCCACCTCGGTCTAAAGTACCGTGAAGATTAGGCAAATTAGTCCAGTGATGTAGGACTGTGCGCGACTGCTCCTCCCAGTCACCGACGGACAGTAATAATTTTTGCGTGACACTATGCAACAATAACAAGTTTGGAGGAGATTCAAGCAGCGCTGCTTTTGCTGGTTATGTACTGGTTTACTAAAGAGGTAGCCTAGTTAACAAAATGGCGGAAAAGAGAGCACTGATACTAAAGCGTATTCTGATTTAAGCGTGTAAAGCTAGATTTAAAATAAGACAACGTATCTTATTATCAGTTATTATGGACATTGACCGTGAGATGGCGAGACGAAAGCGCGCCACCGGACAGAAAGAGCAATACTTTTAAAGAGCAAGATACTTTTAAAAATGCCGGTTGAAATCAAATGCTGCGTGAACTCAACCAATCAGCATGTTCAGCCCCCAAGTTCCACCCCCGAAAGTTCCTGAACTTTGAAATATTTACCCGGAACTTCATTTAGACCCTGGTTCCTGCGGTCGAAACATACATACAATTTCAAAAAAAGAGAAAAATGTTATTATATCCTACTGACCTGAATTTCAAACAGTAGTCACTGGTTCATATTTACTTGAACTGTGATTTTAATATTTTAGTCAGACTACCCACCCTGAAATGACTGACAAAATACTTTTCTTTATCGGTATAAATGTCTTGTTTTCTAGTTAAAAAATCTCAACAAACAGCATGATATTCATTGTCTCAATAAATGTATCTTGTTTTAATGTGAAGATATTTATTCTGGAAAACAAGCTAACCTTGCAGCAGAACCAAATTGTTGTCTTTCAGAGTTATGGCCTTTTCACACACCTAGTTTGAAAATATCCATTGAATCTGGCCCAGAAAGTCATCCTTGGACATTGTGTGGATGAAAACTTCAGTTGCCATAGAGATTGCACATCCGCCTTCTCAAATTCACAAGGACTGTGACCAGTCAGTGTGGGAAGAAGACTTATAGGTTTCTAAATCAGCGAAATGACACAATACATCATTTCCAAGTTGTATTGATTAAGCTCTCCGCCTTTCATTTCATTGGCGTCTTGCACAGGCTTTCATTGATCTCCCATTATCACATTTTACCAAATGATGAACCAATATCACCCAGCCCAATGAATCGATGTGCTTACTGAGGCATGATGGTTATGAATCGTTTGTTACTTGGCAACTAGAACCCACACACAGGTCAAAATACAAGTACTTAAAGCAAGCCGCTTCCCAGATGGCTCCACTAATCTACAGAGGGTTGTGTGACAGTGGTGTGGGTTTCACTTCGATACTGTACGTGCAGATACACAATATGATTAAACCAGGCCCTTAGGTTTGTTCGGCCTATTATGCTTTGTGTCATATTGTCACACCTCCTGACGTGCCGAAGCAGGCATCGGCTTTCCAAAACGGTCACACGTGTGTTTTCTTAATGTAAGCACTTTTTAAATTATCAGGCCTTGTAAATAAATGGAATATTATGTTAAAAAAAATCATTGTGCATGTGCCCGCAGACAAATGCATCGTACAAAGTACAAAGTTTGGTGACCCTGCTGTTTGATTGTGAGAGGAGCTGACATAGACAAAGCCTCTCGCTTCACTTGACGAGTTCTGCATCGTCCAGGGTTACATACGGGTGACAAAATTGCCAGCTGAGTTTGAACAAGTGTGGCATGTTAGCCTCCAACTGCCCGCTTGCCCCAATCCATCACCGTTTAACTGGAGCCATGGATACAGAGCAATATTTAAAAAGACTCCTTCTAACCGATCTAGATGTTTGCATTAGCCACTTTTCCCCTTTTGATTTTAGTCAAGAGCCATGGTGATTACACAAAAATGGACAGTTTGGTGGTCTACTGATAGACACACCTGTCTACCACCTAGGGCTGGGCGATATGGAGCAAAAAATATATCTCGATATATTTAGCTATATCTCGATATACGATATATATCTCAATATCATTACAGGAAAAATAACACCCCAAAAACGACTCCAAAAACAAATGTGCCAAATACCACAAAGTCTTTTTTTATTGAAGTGCAAAGAGGTAGGTAGCTCGTGTAGTTACAAACTGCTTTTGCAACATTTGAAAAATAAAATAAAATCCCTGTATACAAAAATAATAATTTAACTGTAAAATAAAGGAAGAAATAATACATATTGCCTTTTCATTCAAAAATGAAACAACTCAACTCAAGGCAGTGCATATGAACAAAGTGCTTCTGCGACATTTAAGATAAAAATAAAATTCCCTGATTACATAAATAATAATAATAATAATTTAACTATAAAATAAAATAAATACATATGGCCTTTTTTATTCAAAAAAGTCAGCTGTAAAACAGTAAGAGATCTTGAGGCAGGTGGACGCTCTGTTGAATCTGGCAACGCTTTGATGACGGGACACATGCTCGATTACAAACATAAATAGCGGAATAAAATATAAGCTTAAGTGGTAAATATGGTCATGATTGCACTGTTTTGCTCTCCTGTATCGATCTGGTGACGGTTTAACCAGCTGTATAACACAGAGATCTTGAGGCAGGCGAACACGCGACGCTTTGATGATGGGACACGCGCTCGCTTAGGCTACAAACACAAATAGCGGAATAAAATATAAGTTAAAGTGGTAACAACACTGAGAGATCTTGCGGCAGGCGCAAAGCGATTGGTTAGTGGTGAATATTGACCTAATGTGCCTACCGTAGTGGCTCTCGTGTACTAAATTGTGTAAAAACGGCGGAATTGCATATTGTGTAAAAAAAGAACAGCGTTGTCATTTTCGTTCGCATGCATCTACCGGACTGGCAGCTGCCTCCAGCACTGGGAGGTTTTAGAGGAGCTGCTTTAAGCAGTGACGGGTTCCGTGACACGCAAAGATTTTAGTCCTATTGCGGGCGGGGCGAGCACAGCACAGAGAAGGCAAACAAGCAAAGTGGCGGAATCAGAATTAAATATAAACAACATATGGATTTTGACATATCGTATATATCGATATCGTGTTTAAAAAATATCTCGATATATTTTAAATATCGAGATATCGCCCACCCCTACTACCACCACTTGCATATCTACGCATGTACGTATGATGTGGGCCTGACAAGCCTGACCCACATCAAGATGTTGGGTCTGGGAACTCACCATTGACAGGGCTCAATCCGAGGGGCGGGATAAACGGTTGTCTTTCAAATTCCCTCTGCACGTACAACCAACCAGAGCAACGTTAAGCGGAGCTCGTTGATAGATTAAACTTTCGCCGTATCCGGTCGGCAAAACTATGAACACATCATCCCTTCTTAAGAATGACTTCAGTGCCGTTCTTTGTTCTTTTCTCAAAGAAAAGCTTAAAGGGTTAGTTCACCCAAAAATGAAAATTAGCCCATGATTTATTCACCCTTAAGTCATCCGAGGTGTGTATGACAAGATGCGTACGTGATGTCATGACGAGGCTACCCTGGTCGCGCTAGTCTTTCGATCGGCAGGGGAACTTTCAACAATTTTTCCATGAATTAAACAGGGAAGTGGTCGGCCGGAAGTTTACCTGATAAAGTTTTAAATAAGGATATTTTTCTTACACAAACGCATCGGTTCATTTCAGAAGGCTTTTATAAACACCCCGGAGCCGCGTGGAGCATGGACAGATGCACTTTTTATAGACTTCAAAAACAGAGCCACTATTACTGCAATTCTAATGCTTGGAATTGCCTTGAATTTTTTAATATAACTCTGATTTTATTTGTCTGAAAGAAGAATGTCATACACACCTAGGATGACTTGAGGGTGAGTAAATCATGGGCTAATTTTCATTTTATCAACTATCCCTTTAACTCCAAGTCTTCCAGAGTCGCAGCCAAAGCCGATTCGAAAGACCGCCGTTCGCCAGCTTCTTTGTTTACAAGTAGCACGCGGAACCTCAGCAACTCTACCGTCATTATGTTAAGCCCGCCCACCAACTCTATACACGATGTGATTGGCCTGACCTGAGTTTGGTTTTTCCAGCTCGCAGGTCTACCGAGAGTTGTTAGACTACACTCGTGGCAAATTAGATTTGCTGCCGCTAGGGTGCGTCTAGATTTCAAGGCTACGTATGTACTTGATTATAATTAAAATGCAAATGGACTAAGGTCAAGGTCCAAAATAAACAATCAAAATATCTGTGCTTTTTCAACCATCTACTTTCACTGTATGAGCAAATATCTGTTTGTGTTCTACATATTTGGAACATACATAAATGGGTAAATGATGACAGATTTTTCATTTTTGGGTGAACTATCCCTCCATATGGTGATATACAATTCCTGGCATTAGGCCACCAAAATGGAAATATGTGGAACAGCGTTTTTGTGATCTACAGTTTTACTGTAAAGCCAGACTGAATCATCTCATATTTATATCATGCTCTAAGTGACAAAACTGCCTGGTTGTCATAGATACGTGATTTAAAAAAACTGCTACATTTCATGATATAAATATATTTGTATAAAAAAATGCAAAATACATTTCCATGGTGGTTTAGAACTATTTATGGCTGGTCATTTTTCTCAATTCACACACTGTTGGCAGGTCTGGCAGAGTTAGTAGGTCTTCGTTGGATATACGTCATTATTTTATTACTATAAAAGTGTGCACCATCAGCATGCACTTTATCCATTCCTGTGTCCACTCACAATTACCACTAATTTTCTTGCTCTGCCAATATTATTTTCCAGCATCCTGTGTCGTTCCTGTCCACATTGATTTCCATAACACAGCTAATTGGTTGCTGCTGTGTGCTTCCTGTCTTTACCACATCACAGACTCTGCTGATACTAGCATAATTGGACAACTAAACCACACTTTCAAAAGTTTCGAGATGCATGAAATTCTCCCCACATTTTAAAGGGTTAAGATGGCTGTCCTGAATTGAAGGTAATATTTTGGCTAACATATTCCCCTGTGTGCATCCAACGTCTGTCAGGAAGGCAGGCAGATGAACTATAATGATTTAGTGGTTGCACTGTAACATGCTCCAGCCTCCCCTGGCTTTGATACACATTCAGACAGATCAAGTTGCATAATGAATATTTTACACATGCCTCCACTGCATGCATGTATGAAAGATCCTGCCGTGCACAGGGCGAAATTGTTTTTGTCTTCACCAGGACTCTGCTCCTTTATTCTCTTGTTAATTGTCAACAGCTTGAAGTCAGAGTGGACACCTAATAACACGCAAGCCTCTACGGTGGCATCAGCTGCAAGCTGTGCAAATAAACCGTCTGTTCTTGCTTTCAATCTTGTTCTCTTATCAATTTAGATTCTAAATCATTTCCATTTAGTCGATTGACATGACAAAAATAACATTTATACTTACTATAAATGGCTCCCTTAAAGAGGTCCTTGATTATGATTTCACTTTTTTAACTTTAGTGAGTGCGTAATGTTGCTATTTGAGCATAAACAACATCTGCAAAGTTATGATGCTCAAAGTTCAAAGCAAAGGGAGATATTTACTTTTACAGAAATCACTTTTTAAGAACTACATCAAACGGCTGGTAGGGACTACAACAAGCTTCTTCCCTGATTGGTGACATCACAAACCCAAGATGTACATAAACCCCGCCCCCGGTAATATGCAACAAAGGGGTGAGGCCATGTTGCTTTAGAGTATTAGACCACATCTGGGAGTCTGCTCAAGCTGTCGCATCAGTTTTTTCACATTTATTGCAATACAGCAACGCAAATGCAATAGCATATAAAGGACAAGATTACACCATAATTTATAACCGTAATTAAACTAAACCATACCTGTTCTGTCTTCATGCAGCAGATATTCTCTGGCTCTGTGCATCTTACAACAGTTCCCACACGAGCGATTTATAGATTATGACAGAACATGCTAATCGATGACTTGAAGATACAGTTTCTGAAATTTCAGTGCGTGTCTGCGTGAGGTAATCGGAGCTGCTAACACGAGCTCTTGAAGCTCCGCCCTCTTCCTAAAGGGGGCAGGGAGCAGCAGCTCATTTGCATTTAAAAAGAACACAAACAAATGGCAAGTTTTGGCTCACCCTCAAAAAGTGACAGTTTTAACATGCTATAAATAATTATCTAAAGGGTATTTTGGGCTAAAACTTCACATACACACTCTGGGGACATCAGAGACTTATTTTACATCTTGTAAAAAGGGCCATAATAGGACCCCTTTAAATAGAGAACCGTTATTTTAAAATGTAAAAATATTTCACAATATTGCTACTTTTACTGTATTTTTGCTAAGTGCGCATAGGAGACTTCTTACAAAAACAAAAAAAAATCTTGCCGACAACAAACTTTTGAAATGTAGTGTACGTTATCGGTAAACATCTGGAGAAAATGATAGAAGCTTTACTTTTGAAGTAAAAAAAAAAAAAACATTTGCAAAGCATTTACAGCTTAGCCACTTCCAATGAAAATACTGCAAATATAATAAATAAACTAAAATAATGTAGAAAGTAGAGCAAATATTACTACAAATGTGAACAAAAATACCAGTGCAGAGCAAAACCTCCCATCTTCTCTTTCTGTCACATTCTGTGTTTCAGTACTCTCTCTTTCAGCTCCCCGTTTGCTCCTCCCACCCTCTCGTACTCGTTCACTCATGCTCTGCCTCTTTGTGTCTTGTGCTCTGAATGCACTTGTAAGTTTAATCTCCACTAAGGAGGAGGAGGAGCGCCAATGCATGTTAGGTATCTCAGTAGCTGACAGATACAGTGCTCACAGAGGGAGGCATGAGAAGACATCTTATCCATTGATGCATCAATTTGTTGCTTTATATTTGAAGTCTGTTTGGCCATTTTTTTTTTTTTTTTTTGCGTGCTACCAATGCTAAGTAATCTGAAGCACTGAGCTGAGATTATAAAGAAACCAGCTTGTGTGTTTGGATATGCGCTGTCTTTGATCAGGGCTGAAACAAGGATTTGAATGCAAAGAAAAAACGTTGAAACTGAAAGAGGAAATTAAGACTAGGACTGTGGACATTGTACTCTATTAAAGCCTCTTACGTGAGACTATATGTGACATGGGAGCTGTGCAGGTGGTCTTGAGCTGCAGCCCATTTGATAATCGAGCTGTGAAGTTCATGTGCCGGTCGGGGAAGCAATGAAATGGGATTCGCGGGCATTGCTGAAGACGGCTTTATCAGGTCTTTGCCAGTGTAGTTGTGCAAGTCAGGCTTCAGTTGGATCAGCCCTGCTGTTATTCGCCTCCTCCAAACACATTGCACTGAGAAACTTTTAAGTTTGCTCTCCAGAGGATCTGGATCTGGCTGACTTCTTTGTTTTTTGGAGACTGTGCTTTCCATTGAATTTTCTCTGTGATAACTGTGCGTCCTCTGAGACGGGATGCAGGTGTCATTTGTTTGCACGGACCACCGGTCTATGAGCCGTAGCACGGATGACAGGCTCAATCGACAAAATGCTAACAGTCCGAGCAGTGGTACCCGAAGCAAGTTCAAAGCTGTGGCCATGGTGGCCAGGAGCCTCGGGCAGCTGTCCGTCCAGAGTGTGCCCTCTTCAAGTGACCAGAGCATGAGAACTGGCATGAAATATAGGTAGGAAAACTAAGAGTTTGTGTATTGAGATAATATCCAAGAATGAAATTTGCAGAAAATGTTGTGATTTTAAATATAATTGTATGTGTAATAAAACAATTAAATGCAAATACTATTTGTACACAATGAAGTTAAAAGAACAAAATAATAGCATTTGCATCATTTTGACAGAATATTTTGTTAAAAGAAAATGCTGAATGGTCCTATCAGGTTCAGTAGCGCAATAATTGGCATATGCTGGTGCTTTAATTGCATATAATGAAATCAACCCCTTTAATTTGACTATTACTCTTCAAATCATTCTGCAAATGCAGCTTTAACTGTTGGAGAATAATGGCTACTGTTTTTGTCAGTCATTTTAACCCAATTGAGCCTTTGGCAAAATAGATCCATAGATCCATTTCCAGAGATTTTGTCCTCATAGATTTACTGCACAACTGCTGACGTATGTGTGTTATAAACATTCTCTTAGGTGTTAATTATATATAATAGTATTATATAATTTCGTTATATCATTTTTTTGTGTATTTCCAAAAAGTTCATCCTTCCATTTCATGAAATGTAAAGCAAATTGAAATTAACGTTTTCTACATTCATTAGCTTCAAACCTGCAAGTATTTGTTAATTTACATAATGACTGCTAGAAAAACTGCCAGATTGCTTTCAGCTGTCATGTTCATTTGCACCAACAAAAAAAAGAATCCTAATAACAGCTCTTAATGGAAGGCGTGTGATCTTTCCATCCTATTTTAAATCAGGATTGCAAAGCGATTTTGTTGTCAGAGGCTCCAATATATGTCAGGCTTAATATTCGCTCCTATAGAGCGAGAGAGTTAGCTAGAACTTGTTAGTTTCATTTATTCATTTATGCGCTCATTATGAGTTACATCATGCAATGTCACTGTCTTGAAGCTTCATCTTCCCATTTTAAAGAAATCCTCTTGTTGTTTGAAAACCCATATGACTGTTTCCTATGGAACGCATTAAAAATAAAGGAAGCTCTTTGCACAACAGTGGCCACATCTTTCACGCTCCGAAAAAGTAAATAAACACCATCAAAATGGAATAAAAATCTCATAGAAGTTGTACATAGGATGCATAAAAGGATACAGTAACTCTTTTTGAGGAACATTGAAATTTGTCAATCATTGATAGTTACTAGTCTCTCTATATATGGAAGTGGTTACCATAAACTATTCTTCTAAAATGTCTATGTACAACATACAGATTTGGAATGATTGAAGAAAAAAATGTTTTTGGGGTTGAACTATGCCTTTAAGTGAGAGGTAACTTATCTTGCTGGCATTCTATTGTTATAAATTCTCAGTGGCAAGCAGTATTTGATTCCAGCGCCTTCTGTTGTCTTGAGATTAAGATCATCCAGTGATTCCCCCGATGCCAAGAGTCAAAGATCCTTCCGGCTCTTAGAAACCCCCCTTATTGACTGCAAGGTCAGCATCTGATCTTCTGCCAGAGGATGTGTGTCTGTGTGGATAAACTAGAGCATCGCTTTGAGCCGATCTTCTCTAATGAAGCTCTGAGCGACCGAATCAAGCCCTGCCAGACGCTACTGTGAACGTGTTCTTTGTGAGTACATGTATATGCGATGAAGGACTGTGAGCAGTGTCTTAGAGTATCTTTGAGTGTTTGTTTATGTGTGTTTGAGAACTGTGCCCAAATACGCAAAGGGAGAAAGCCCAGGACGCACTGCTCTCTTGTCAGAGTGAGTTTCAATGATGTGCCATATTAAGTCCCTAGAGCTGTTGGTAGCAGAAGTGGGCCATTGCACTCAAAGTTCAAGATTCTGAAACTTAAGCACAGGAAGTTACATCACAGACCACTTTTAATGTGATATAATGAACGTGCTATGAAGGGAAAACCAGCTGCTTTTAGAACTACAGGTAAAGGATGTTCATGCCACATTCCTTGGTGTGAAAATAGCATATTTGGACCCACTTTATATTAGATGGCCTTAACTACTATGTACTAACATTTAAATTAATAATTTGACACATTGCACTTATTGTGTACATATGTTTTTACATTGTACTTCCATATTTAAAAATACCTGCATGTAATTATAAATGTATTAACAGAAATTAATTACAGATGTAATTACACTGACCCTTCCCTTACACCTAACCCTACCATAGTAGTTAAAGGGTTACTTCAGTGATTTAGCATTAAGCTTTGTATTTAAACTGGGTCATTTATGTAGTAGAAATGTGAAATTATTTTTGAATTTTGTGCCTTCTAGGCTGAGAAAAGACAGAAAATGTATTTGTCTCCATGTGGATGAAAGACAACAACTCCCAGAATGCACTTTCTTCGCTGACCAACGAGGCCACTCCCAAAGCCACGGCTACTGGTTATCACTTCCCACCATGACAACGCCCCCACCGTCATTTAGTTCAGTTAGAGAACAGACAATAAAATTAAAAACTGAACGTGTCTGTTCAATAAAGTGTGAGTGAGCCGAACGAAAGTCACAGCTCATATGCAGCAGGAGTCAGATTACATTCCTCGCGAGAGCGCTGAACAGAGCTGAGGTAAACTGGCGCGGCATACATTCACGGCGCGTGTTCAGTCTGACATGTTTTCAGATCATGCCTATGGAAGCTTAACTTTCATAGGAATTCATTTGAAAAGTTGAAACCCTCACTTTCCTCCGCACAACTCCGTTATGAATGCGGCCGTACGCATACATATTTGCGTCACCTGAGGATTTTTTTCAGAAATAAAATGCATAATTCTCTCGTCTCAGGGAGATATGAGGGGGGAAAGTACCATAATTCGAATATACTACCGGGTTTCTACTGATACAAAGCCATATGCTAAATCACTGAAGTAACCCTTTAAGGTTACCTAATATAAAGTGGGACTGCATATTTTCTTAGTGATAGATGCTATTTACACTGTGTATGTTTGGCAGTATTTTTATTTGCAAGAAGTGTAAATAGTAGTTAGATTTTATACTTATTATTAGTGAGAAATGCTATTTGTACCTCAGTAGCTGCGTTTCCATTACAGATTTATGCAAAACTTTTGCTTTTTTTTGCCACATATTTTGGTAGGTTTATGTATATCCCATCCACCGCACTAGCCTTTATTTTTAATGAAAGGAGACATAGGCGTGTTATCCAATCATTATGGCAAGGAAAGCACACTTGAGCGTTTTATCTGGATGTTTCTCCCTTATATCTGCTTCAAGGTCTTCGTGATCATTTGTGGCATTTCTTTGTTGTCTAGAATCCATTATTCCTGTAATTCTTTTGTCTTTTATGAATTTAATAAAGAACTCTGTCTCTTCTTCTGTCTAAACATACTGTCATCTGTTAAGAATGATCGACTTTCACGTATGCCGGATGAAATGTTAATGTGACAAACTGTTTCCATTGCAGTTTTGCGAAAATTTCCTTTTTCGAATTGCCTGAAAAATCACCTCATGCGGGCACGGGTCGATTTGCAGCAAAACTTTCTGCCATGCGCCTTACCCCTACACTATTACTACTGTTGACAAATTGTCTGGCTCATCAAGACATTAGTGGGTGGAGCCTCTGCCAACAACGCGGGCTATTTGCACTCAGTGTAAATAGATACTCTGGAAAATAAATGTGTTTCAGTAAGATTAGCTTTTAACTCTGTACTCTCAAAGGGATAAAAGTCCTTCAAGTTCTGTTTTCCAGAATTCACCCTGGCAGACCGGCACCTTTGTCTCACCTAGTGTAATTTTCTTTAGTCAGTTCCAATCACAATCTCATTCTGCCCAGATGAATCGAAGCAGACAGGGCCATTGTAAAGAGAGAAGAGTGAAGGGGGGCTTTCAATTAACCAGCATCTTTCCCAGTCCAGCTCGTGCAGTATTACTCTGGTCTCTCTCCACCGTTGGTTAGACAAAGGCATTGTATACCTGTGGGTGTAGAATTGGGAATGCTGCCATACTGTAGATTGAAGTAGCTTGACATGGCTGCGTTATCTTATCCTCGCTCTGTGTGGAGATGCTTCAGTTTAGCTGAATTAACTGATTAAATGGCTCCGGTCAGGATTCAATTAATGATTTATGTTAAACGGGCTTATGATTTTCCGGAGGAGATCAATTTATGCTAGTTGCTGCAGAATGGGCTGCAAACCTTTTTATTTATTTTCTGCAAAATTAATCTGTTTACATGAAACATGTGAATTGATTTGTCAACACAAAATGTGTTCGCAACCAAGTTTACGTCCATAAATAAAACAGGATATACAGTGCAGCCCTGGTGACATCAGGTGAAAAGGAGGTGAAGCAAGCTACATTTTTTATTTTTAATATCGCAAAGACAAAATATTCATTGGAATAATGTTCACTGATGAATCATGCTTTATTCAATTTGGTGCAGGTTGATTTCAGAGATTTCACAGGTTTACAAACAGCATTTTTACTGTCTCTTGATTTAATGCAACTTGATTTCAACACAATTTAATAAGAAGATTGTTATAATAATTCAGTAGGTCATACGTTACAAATAAAATATTTTCATCCGGGCTACTGTATAATTTAGTTAATTCTAACAATGAGACTGATTATATGTTTATATTAATAATAATAAAAAAAAAATTTTTTTAATGTAAAATGTTTCCCTGTGGAAATATTCAATGTCTTCAGTGTTTATAAGACATCTTGTATAACTGAGACGCACCAAACACACTTAAATAGCATGTGTGAAGCATAATTGGAAGTTCTGAGATGAAAAGTGCAGAGAAATATAAGACGGCGCAGTGTGTTAGTGTTAAGGCGTTAAAGAGTAGGCGTGTTGAGAGATTTTATTGCACTTCTGGATTTCACTATAACTGATACTACCTTCAGTTCAGACTCACTCCCACATGAAATAATGCCTGATGAATGTTTGTGAGGAACAAACGGCAGCCTTTGCTTCTACAAAGCCACACCATACCACTATAAATGCTATAAACGTCTCACATGTGCATTTCTATTTAAGGCTTGGAGTGTGTATGTGTAATCCTTCACTCTGATAACGGACGCTTTGTAATGCCTCTGAACTAAGGATGGATGGCTGTATGTTCTGCTCTCTGTGCAGTGCTGATAGCTTTTAATTAAGGCTTGCATGTTTGCACTTTAAGAACGTGTTGATTCTCACTGGCAGCAGAATGTCTTTGTCATTATCATCACATTCTAGGAATAGATTTATTAATCCTGACCAGGCTCTACCAGAAATAAACTCTTTTCTCATCTCCCTGAGAAAATTCATCTCCCTGGTAATTTGTTGTGTTGATGTGGTGGAATACATGTTTTTGTCTTTGAAAAGGATTGAACCCTTTAGTTGTGTACTTTTTGTTGAGTAATACTCCTGTTCAGAGGATAAAATTGGAATAATTTGAATGCCGTGCAGTTAAATTCCAGCAGTTTTGCAGACAGGGACTAATCAATACTTCACTTTACAGAAGTAAAATAGACTGCACACAGATTCATGTTGGCTCTCACTTATCTGTGTTGGGCAGTTTGCACATGAGAAGCTACTGAGATTAACTGTTAAAAATTATACTGTTGGACTGAATGACAATATTTATGACCTTCTGTGGGTGTTGTTTGAGGCCTCCATAAAGGGTGTTGTTCCTTAAAATGAACTTAATATACTTTTGTCTAGGGCTGGACGATTAATCGAAAAGTAATCAAAACCGAAATTCAGAACCTCTAACCTGTCTAAGTCTGTTATTTTGTGTTTTAGTCACATGACTCTGCCCCCGTCAGTCACATCAAGTGCCATTTGCAGGCACATGGAAAGATTCATGATCAGTTATCTGTGTTTATACAATCTGGATGCTCAGAATTACTATGGTAGTTTTACACAGTTTATACAGGTAAGGTAATCTGCGATCACTTTCACTTGCGTCCTCATAAAGTTTGTCAATTAAATGCGTTTAAAGGCTCGCCAGTTTGAACATTTTAAGTGATTTTACACTATTCAAGAACAACAATATGGATACATTTCTGTTCAGAGGTTTTTTTTTTGTGAGACAGCGAGCAGTGTCGTGTCTGACAACGCATGAGCCCTGAAGACAGATCACTTTCACTTCGTCCTCACAAAACTTAGTAAGTAGCTTAGAAACTCAACCGTTATAGAATAGATTTGTCTACCTTTTTGAAGTAACTACAAACCACAGCTTGATTATTAATAGAGACGGTATGACTAATTCACACACAATCCCTCATTAATGCATTCAAATAAATATACTGTAGATCTACTGTGTAAGAATTGTCACGACCCATAGACAATAACTGCAGAAAGTGAGCCGTTTCCTTCAAGTATTTTAAAAGTCATGAAGAAATGCATATCCCACTTTTAATAGTTGAACCAGCCCTTGTTTTAATACATAAAAGCAAAATACAGAACATACAGCTCTTAAATGTTATATTCTTTATTTCAATGTTTTGTTCTGAAAGCTCATTTCAGATATTATATATACACCACTAAATATTGTGTACTCTTCATATAAACTTACTATAAAAAAACTACTAAAAAAGACTAAATGTAGCCTTTGTGAACATAAGACTTCTCACAAAAACATAAGAAAATCTTACTGACCCCAAAATTTTAAACTGTGTATATTTGTCGCTACATACATTTATAAATTAATCACATTAGTGAGAGTCGTGAGTGGCAAGACAGCAACATACAAAAAGCCTTTATATGTTTTGGGTGTGTCCAACCTATTTATCCTGAAGAGGAGGGAATTGTGTTGAACTTTGTTCTGAAGATCTATGGAGATTTCTGTGAAATTGTGCATGTGCAGATTCTATGTGGGCCGCTTCATAACCCTGATAATGGTAACATGACCTCTTATTCACAAAGTGTGTGTGGAGGCTGTGGAAAAAGGGGTGGTGTTGGTGGAGAAGAGGGAAAGATGTGGGATTTGAGATGGAACTTAGTTTTGACTAGAGCTGAAGCCGTTCTCAGGTAGAGCTACTGCTTTTAGAACAGGGTGTAGGAGGCATGCTCACAGTCTGAATTGGTCTTACATAAACACAAATTTCATAGAACAAATCCGCACGAGGCAGCCATCAGAGTATTGTGCACGAATGGAAGAATAGTGTACATATAATTCATCACATTCCCTACTGCAGATTCCTTAAATCATTAGGCTCATGTTTCTTCTGTCTTCCATAACCTTTTAGCCTGCCAATAATAACTCGTTCAGTAACAGCAAGGCTTGTGCACTATTTCAAAGGGGCTAGTTGGCTACCATTCAATCATGTGACGTGCGTTTGCCTTAAAGGAGTAGTTTTGCCTAAAAATTAACATTTTAGTCATTTATTCACCCTTAAGCATCAAAAAGCAGGGAATATAACTTGTGCACTATATTTCAAGCCATGCAATGTCTTTGTGTTTATTTCAAATATGGCACATCAATACATTTTGCAATATGGGTTTCATTTCAATGACAATTGTAACCAATAGCATTTTATGTTATTTACGTGAAACCCTATTTTGTAGAAGATCTGCCATTTAGAAAGACATGAGTACATGATGACACGATTGACATTTTTGGGTGAACTATTCCTTTAATGCCTGACAAATGTGTGCTGAGAAGAACAATTGGTGTAGAAACCATTTTCACTTAGTCATTTTACAAATAATTACAAAGAAACCGCAAATGGCACATTGAGTTAAATGTGAAATTTGTGAAGTGGAAAGACTGAAATAGTATTTTCTTGTCAAATGTACTGCAGTAAACTGTTTTATTCACAAATCTGTATTTTGACCAAGCATGTTCTACTTTTAGAGTGAGATGTCCTGATCTTTTGAGTTCAGAAACTGACTGAAGCAGGTGGAGGTAGGAAAAATCCTACAGAGACCGAAGTCATCCGAAAAAGTTGAACTCCCTCTAATTCGTAAACAAACCTGACCGTCAGTGTTCTCTGCATATCGTTAACCCGACTAAAAGACGAAGGTAACATTTATTGACCTCTGGCTTGACTCCTGGCAAACCCAATCTCCAGTGCCGCACCTGGGTCCAGTTGTGACTGGGCTACTGTCCATCATGCAGTATTCAGATCCAGCCTGTGAAATATTCAACACAACACAACACTGACAACAAAGAAGCATTAACACGGTAGCATAATCCAGAGTTTACTGGCCCTGAAAACACCAGCTTGTCTTTCGATTTACTCGTACCTTCAGTCCAGCGCTCATTTAACTGCGTTGGCTTATTATTTGAGCTGCTGTGACACAGTTACACAGCTTCAGTCATATGTTTATTGGTGTAGACAGCAGTAGAGTTCCGGTTTAATCTGTACTAATCATGTTAGGGATACTTTGTTTGATGTCACAAACATCAAACCACGAAAGGAGCCCTCGCCTGATCTCCATATCTCAGATCTTATTCACTGTACATATCAGCAAGGGCACAACCAATGAATGAATCATAAACAATCTTGGAATTTATCTGTGGCATATTGTTTGTTTCCTACTGGGTGGTGATTGCTGCATATAATGAGAATAATAAACTCTTCAGACTCATTTTTGGCATCCTGAGAGGAGACGGCTTTGGCATGTGAAGGGTGTCACATCGATACTTTATTGAATGGCTGTCATGCAAAAACACAGTTTTTTGTTTGTTTGTTTTCTTAGTGTAGTTTGAAACACCTCAACAGGGTGTGATTTACAGGGAGTTTGGAAGAAAGTTAAAGTTTGGATGGTCTTAAAATGTGCATATTTCCACATTCCAATCGGTTTTCAACGCCAGTTTCATCTGCGTTTTTGTAAACCCCAAAAGTTTGATTACAAGTTAGTCAAAATGCATATATTTACCAATAGAGGTTCTCAAACTAAAGTCGAGTTCGCCTTAGAAGGTAACCATAGCAACAGTCATTTTCATTAGGATCAGTATTGAACGATACAGTGCACTGACAAAAAATAAGTACTGTTATTATTTATCACTTTGTTATTACATACAAAAAGTGTATCACTCAAAAACTTGAAGTATTGTAAGGTTTCATTGTACTTATGTTTCTCATGAATGATTCGAAAGCTGTGGAGTAGAGAGAAGGAGAGAACAACAACTGCGTCTCATTCATTTTAGCTATAAAGGTGTTAATATATCAGAGGTTCACAAATGCATTCTGCAATGTATAATTGCATGCCACAAAATACACAAATGTTGTGCGCTTATGGTGCTTTACACTAATGCACACAAAACATTTCGTATCTGTATTTCAATGCACAAATAAATGCCATACATTTGCTTTTGCATTTTTAATAACTTTTGAAACACTTTTTTAATTATGAAGTATATCCTGTGATTTGATGTTGATTTCAAATCCCTTCAAAAAGTTAGCAATTTTACGGCTTGGAAATAAAAACATTTATTCTAACATTGTCTTCCGTCATGTACAACACATATACAGTGGTGGTAAAAATTATTAAAAAACCTGACAGATCTGAAAATATTGAACTTTTTGCCTCCAAAACATAATTTTATAATGTTCATGAAACATGCAGATGCTTGCTCTGACCATCAAATATCAGATGAAGTGAGTCGTACTGTTTTTATCCACTTTTAACTTTAATATTTGGTATGTCCACCTTTTGCAGCCATTGCAGTAGCACATCTCTCTGGCATAGTGTCAATATATTTCCTCTGAGAACTTCAACATGTTATCCCATGCCTTCTGCAACTGAAGCCAAAGGCTTTCATTTGAATGTACAATAGATTTTTGAATTTATTTTTCAACTCCCCAAATGTGCTCGATGGGGTTGAAGTCTGGACTTTGAAGGGGCCAGTCCATAATTTTCAATGTTCCGGCAGATTCCTTCCGTCACAGGTTCCGGCAATAGTTAGAAGAATGTTTTCGGGTCATTGTCCTCTTGGAAAATAAATCCAGGCCCAATAAGACGACTCCCAGATTCCAAGTGTTCTAATCATTTTGGCCACTACTGTATTTTAAAGTATGTTGGTGTGTTTCATGATCCTTTAGAGGTGATGTTGTTGTTGGTTGGTGTTTTTGTTGTTGTTGTTTTTGTTGTTGTTGTTGTTTTGTGTCCCAGATTAATATGCAGCTAGTTGATTGAATTCTCACAAAAAAAAGTGAGCACTGCGGCTCTGTGACCATTGCTCTGAGCATCTTAACTGCATGCAGCAACATTGGCTCAACCAAGTTTAGGGGCAACAGAATCATTGTTTTTGCAATTCCATCTGATAACCGTATGGTTTAGAAATCACATGCTTCATATTTAAGTTATTTAAGTTTGACTGTGCTACACAGCGGCAGAATTAATACACAATAAATATTTACGCTGAATTAACTGAACTGTGTTGCATATGTTCTGCCCAACACAGAACAATCTGTCTCACTTCAAGGTCTAATTAAAAAGTTACCTTTTGACAATGACCTGCCCATTGTTGATTAACCACATGCTCTTTACTTTTTTACTGTTAATTGCAAAATTAGATTTGAGCAGATGCTCATTCTTTTCCCTCTTGTGAATTATGCCTGGCAGATAAAGACATTTGCTTATTAACTTTAAGATCCCCTCATGTCTACAGGAAACAGTGGTTAAAAATGTACTAAACATTTCTATTTGAACTTTATTTTGTGCTGAGGTGCCTGGAGAATTTGCCAGCTGTATTAAACTTCCCAGCAAATGCTTCTATCAATATGATCTCATGAAAAGAAATGTCCGTTCTGCAGGTTACTTTTCAGATCCAATGCAACGTGTGGCTCGCTGTGGTCTGTCTTTCATTGCATTCTGCCACTGGACACCTACATGTTTCTAATCCAACATGGACACCCCCACACAAACTCACAAAAAAAGACCTACACACTCTTACAGAAACACGTACATACATGCCTTGCACTCCTACACACACAGACAGCTTGTTATATCATCCCTAATCCCAGTTACACTTCTTTATTCATGGAGGTGCTTGAGTACAGACACCATAAACTGGAGCTGGGTTGTATCTCTTAATTTGCCATTTGTTGCTAAGTACATTCAAAATATTTTAATAAATTTTTCAATAAGTATTTATACATGTATTTCAGTACACAATTGTTTTTCATATTGTTGAAAAAATATGTTGAATGATTTTTAGTAATATGCATCAAATTAACATTCCATAGCCATATTTACTTGTTTGTATTTTTATTTAGAAAATTTCATGTGGAGACTTCAGTGAACATTTTAAAGTGATGGCACTAAATTGTTGTGTTGGACAAAATTACTGAAATGGTAATTTCCAATTTGTTGGAAAGAATTCTGAATGTTTCAACAGTTCTAAATATCCTCTAACACACACACACACACACACACACACACACACACACACATGGAGAAAAGTACATGTTGTTCTGCGGTTTTTCTTATTTGAAAAGTCTGTGGCACACATCCATTGTTGTGTTCTAATCTTTTGTTTTCTAATTGTGAACCTTTACAAATTGTATAATCATCTTACCATCTTTTTGACTTTTTACACAATGCTGTTCTTTTTGGTGCACCAGTTTTCTTGGCAGGAGAATAAAAAAAATTAAGGCTTAATAAAAAGTAAACAAAAGAAAGTTGGGTCCATATTCCTGCAGTGTGAGCACTTCTGTCCTCAGAGATGCTCTGGGCTCTCTTTCAGAGGATGGTCAACCTCTCTCTCTCATGTCGCTCCGTGACTCTGGGCTGGTGAGCCTTTCTTTAGCCAGTTCTCTTCATTATAGCTGCTGTCTCTATACGCTCCATACTCTTCCTCGCTCCCGGAAGCCCCTGGGGTCAGTAATATGCCTTCAGGCACTGCTCAGTGTCATTTTCCCCATGATGTACCAATCAGCAGGATGACTTACAAACTCCATATGCACCTCTAGCAGCCCCAGTGGCATCTACAGGGCTCAGGCTGTGGCCATAGAGGAACTTAAATCCTTCTCATTGCTTTTCTGGTGTGATGAAGACAGTAGTGCTGTTCTCAAACTGAGTGTGCTGCCTTGCTGCCTACATGAGTGGCATCTCAGCTGTACAGGAGGCTTGACTCACAATTGATTCCAATAGAGTTTGAGTTTATGTTGCTAAGCTAATGGTGTGAAAATCTGAGCTCATAAATATGTGTCAAATTTGGGGTGAAATATTGTATACTATTTTAGCCTACTTTTTTTTTTTTTTTTTTTTTTTTTTGTTATAAATAATTTGTTTAGTAGTTGATTTAATATAAAGATATTTATATTTCCAAATGTTTTAAACTAATTATTTAACTATATTTATAATTAATTGTAATTCTTTAGACTTGTCCCTGCACATCTCAATGCATTCTGGGATTGCTTTTTCTGTGAGACATACATGCGGTGCTCCCTTAGATTTTGGGCACTATAAGTCTGGCTTTGGGAACAACTTTCCCCATTAAAATGCAGTCTTGATAGGCATATCGCTAGGTTTTGGATCAGAGGGTTTTTTTTTTGTTGAGAAATTAGGTAGGGACGGCCAAAGCTGATAATCTGATTTAGTACTGCAATGATCTCACGCTGACTTCTAGATTGAACAAAGTGATAAAGAAAGCAGGGTAAAACCTATTAATCATTGCCTTTATATCCTTTTTTTCCAGAAACTTGGGGAAGTCTGGTCTGAGAGTCTCGTGTCTTGGATTAGGTGAGTTTTACGGCTTCTTGATCAAGGCCTGTTATAAAGTAGATAAAGAAACAATACAAGCTTTTGTAGTTTCTTTTTCACAAGATGATTTTTCTTCAAACTCTCAGAATGCTATTAGTGCTAGACAACTGAAGTCGCCACCATCCTGCCAGTGTTGTTCTGTTCTCTTCAGCAGGGCATTAAAGATTATCCATGTTATCTGTAGCTTCATCTTACGGCTTTACTCTTCAGTGTCATTGGTGGATCTCTGATAATCATTTAAACCTGGTTTATCTTGTGAAAAGCAGTGACTGATTCTAGATCTCTTTACAGGAACATGGGTGACGTTTGGAGGACAGATCACAGATGAGGTATGATGAGCCCTGATATGAAATTTTATATTCTTGTGATCACACAGACAAACTACCATCATGGTAACAAACATGGAACTCTAAAATAATGCAATAAACAAAATGTAACTAAAACTGTAATTTCCATAACTGATACGAAAAAACTACTTTTAACTCTTTAATTTTCCCCGCCATTGACGAGTTATCTCGTCTTTTATGGGAAAACGCTTCCCTGTCATTGAATAGATTTACGGCTTTCCGCCTTATCACTGTTATAAGATAGGGGGTGCTATTTTGCATCTGCTGAGCAGATGTGTCTCCAGATCAAAACACTGGAAATGAAGAACGAGCTATGTCATATAAAAGCAGATGCATATGAGAAATAATGTGTTCATCAATATTAAACAGCATATAAATCAAAAAGGCCTAATGTTACTGAATGAAATGTAGACCCAGGACGAGCTATAGGACTGTGTAACCTTAAGGGAGACTCCCTTTTTTTATGAGACTTACCCAAGTGTTGATTAAAAAAAAATGCATGAAGCTCGAATAAAACACAGTATAACAAATAAAAAGTATATCAATATATCAAAAGAAAAAACAGACCCTCTGCCCCTTTTTTTATATTCAGATGTTATTCTGGGGAAAATTAAATTTTTGCGAAAATGACCAAAAATGCTGGTGGTGACTGGCAACTTAAAAAAATTAAATAAAATGCTCATAGGGAAAGAGTTCAAATTAAAAGTGTCACATTTCAATATCAATTTACCATTTTTCACTGTAAAGTACAAGATGATTTGTTCGTTTAATTTCCAAAAATAGTACATTTAACAGTATTTTACTTTATAATTAAACACTGTAAGGTTAGATGTATTAAAGTTTCTTCCAGAAATTGGAACTTACTGTTAACCAATTAACAGGTTTTTATGGTTACATGTTTACAGTCTTTTACAATTTAAATGGCAATAATTTTATACAGTGTGACTTTCAATGAAAATCAGCTCTCAAGTCTCATTTACGCTTGTGGTCATTCAAACCTGCCAACCCAAGGGGCTTTACACCCAGTTTGATACCAGTGATGTCAAAAATAATTGGTCTCACAGCTGCAGCACAACACATGAATGTTTTAAATTAAATGTCATGGAGGAAAACTGGTTTAGAATCAGAAATAATGATGGTTGGTAAAATGGTTTTGGGAAAATTAATCCTGGCTTAAACACAGTGTCTGTGGATCCTTAAAATGTATGAAACATCCTAAATTTACCTTTTTAAATTTAAGGCTGAAGAAAAAAACCTTATCAGACAGCTTGAAAAACACAAAGTTATAAAGTGCATTTTTTTTTAATTAAATGTACAATTTTGTGGATATTCCCAGATTCTGTGTTTTTCAGTGTAGAGGAATTTATTAAGAAAACCAAATGTGATTTACAAAGTATTCCAGTTCAACTGAACATATTGTTTTTTAACAACACTGTTTGGTGGATGTTTCCAAATGTTTTGTGTTTTGCTGTTAAATATTCAAAGATAGATGTAATTCTCGTCTGCTTATACACTATTTAGCATGCAGTAGTGTTTCATTGCCAGCCTGCACTGTAAATGTACTTAAGCACATTAAAGATGACTTATAGACTGGCACAATGCAGAGTACAGCTTTTTATAATTGAATAGACTGCAACACCTTGAATGCTGGATTCCCTCCTCTCCCTTCTGGCAGATGGCAGAGCAGCTGATGACTCTGGCGTATGAGAACGGGATCAATCTGTTCGACACGGCAGAGGTCTACGCTGCTGGAAAGTGAGTGCGCCAAAATGAACACAGCTCACCCCATCAAATTAAAGACTGTAGTATTGCCATGTGCTGAAATATGTTCTGTTTATCTTGTATATTTATTAAGTAATGTAATACTTGAAGTAGGGTACATAACATTTACAGACCAACTTTGAGTGATTTTATTTCAAATATTGGTAGCGTTTGTTCATATTAGTGTTAGTTATTTGAGCAAACCCCTGACACAAACTATTAAACTTGAAATGTTTGTGCTACAGACATGAATGATACTTCAAGCCTTACCACTTTAGACTGTAAAAATCACCCTAGCAACCACTCAGAACATCCTAACAACACCCTAGTAACTATACAGTAGCAACCTAGCATTTCTATTCACAACACTAGCATTTTGGTGCTGGTGAAATATCCTTAGAAAATCTAAGTTGTCAGTTTTAGTAAAAGTTCATTTGATTCTTTTAGCATGAACTTTTTCCTCAAGTTTTCTTTTAAAACTAGGGGTCGTTTAAAAGGGTGAATGAACATTTAAATGGCAGCTGACCCAGGGCTTCATTGGAAATGGTGTTCCTCGTCTGTGTCTTGCGTGGGAGTTTGTGTTGAACTTGTCATAAAGACTCAGTACAAAGCCGCCAGATCAGGGAAGGGCTCTAAACTGTCATGTGCGTTCACTTGTATGCCGAATATCACAGTTTTCAGACTGAGTATTACTTCTAGTTGGATCTGGAATGGATAGCATCTCTTAATGTTTGAAACAAGTGAGATTTATCAGCTTTGAGCAAGATGAAGCTCAATAATCAGTGGGAATGACAAGTATGGTTATACTACACTCAAATAGGCAAAATGGGGATACAGCATGTTTTAATCTACTCGCATCAAATTCAAGTTTTTATAGATGTATTGGATTTAATTTGGCACTGTTTGCCTATGCTGTCAGGCAACACTTCAGAATAAGGTCACAGAGTCCATTCATGAAGTTGTGTGTGAACAACACAAGGCATTTGTGTAGAACCGACAATAATCACAATAATAATCCCATTATAATCGCATTATAAGGGTGCATGTAAACGCACTGAATGAATACGAATACCTGACCTAAACTTATACCATGAAAATCTTATATGACAAAGACATGTTGTGACCCAAAAATAAGATTACAAAATACTTAAATGTTTACTTTACTGTTTTTATATTTCATTTATGTATCAGTCTAGAGGCCTGTCAAACGTGCAATCTCATAAATATATTTTAATGAAATATAATAGAATATTACATTGTAAGATTATTTTTATTAAATGTACTATATATCAAAGAACATATCAATTTGTATCCTGACAGTAACGCGCATGTAAATCGATGGGTTAATTTCAGCTGTTATTCCCTACGGTGCTGTGAATCCATATCCACACATTTTGCTTCCACTCTTCAAGGAAAGTTGACACATGATGTTTCATAAATAAACTCTGTAAATTAGGTGAGGATAGCATGCTCTGTCATTAGCTCAGCGCTGGGCGTGGGCACCACTGAACGTCGGCGGCGCTGATGGGGGCGAGGAGTGGGAAGGCATGAGAGTGGGAAGGTCTGTTTTATTTATCCGTTTGGAATAAACACGGATCTGGCAGCACCTACGATACAGCTGCGGTCAATGCTGTGTGTTAAGCCCCCGTATCGGGACAAACATCCCTGCTTAAATATATATCACCAAAATGCTTGCATCAGCAAATACACACACACACGTGCTGACACACATGCGTGCATCTGCCCTGGCATGTACACACATCAGCTTTTGTCACCTCTCTCTCTGTCTTTCACGCCCTCGCACATCAGCAAACAAAAACACAGGCTGAGCCGCCCCCTCACACATCTGTGTCCATCTCCGTTCGACATGCTAACACAAGCACACTTGCATGCATATTCAGATATCCTCATAAAGATGAACAACTCACATCTCATGGAACATCCTTTGAAGTTGGGACTTTTTTTTTTTTTAGAAAGTGCAGTGTAGCGTTGGGCCGTACATTCATGTGGATTAATGAACCACTCTTTTCAGCTAATGACTACCAAATCAAAGCACAACAGCTTCCTATTCAACAGCTTTCTGTTTTATTGTAAAGCATGGATCAGTTTGAAACACTGAATCAGTTTTCATCCATCTTTTTGATCAATTGATAACACAACTCTGGAATACTTGTTTTTGAATGGTCATCCCATCTTTTCTGAGATCATATATTTTTATAATATTGCTTAATTTCTTTATATGCACATAGCCATAAATATTAGGGCTGGGTAAAAAAATATTGATTTCTTGATTTTAATCGATTCTCATTTTTACGAAACAATATTGATTCTTAAGTCCCAAGAATCGATTAGTCATCCTGTTTTTAGTTGATGAATGAAAGAAACATTACAGCGCCTCCCATCCAATAAATCGCAATAATCTTTGTGCTTTGTTACTATTGATATGAAACAAAGTCTCAGATTTCAAATTACTTTCATTTTATTACAAAATTCAAACACATAAATACCGTTTTGAGATCGCTCTGGCACAGCTCAGCTCAAGATCTTCTCTTCTGCATTAATACCAGTTACAGCGCAAAAGAAACATGAATGAGCATCTGAACGTGTGTTTAAAGATACAGTACAATTTACCGAATCTGTATCCTGTCACATGTAATCTCTCAATCAGTGTTTCAACCGCGGAAAGACGTCAGTAAACAGCTTATAAACAATGCCACATAACGTCACATTTACCTCAGAAAACCCATATCCAGTGTCCATAAACCCGTTAGTCAGCTAGAAATATGAACTCTAGAGAGGAGCGTTTTACTAAATATATGCACCAAATTACATATGCTATTCATTATCATTTTTAATGTGCTTCAATATTTAATGCATGTATGTTTAAATAAATCTGGAAAGATTTTATGACAACCACCATTTAAATGTGTGTATACAAATCAGTTAATTTTTACCTTGAATATTATAGTAGGCTACAACTGACTCCCATAGTTTACAGTATTAGTTGTGAGATTTATTTTCCTTGAGAAAATTTGGCATGTATTGTACCTGATATATATCCAAAATCTAAATTGAATCGAATCGCAAGCTTGTGAATCGAAATCGAATCGAATTGTGAAATGTGTCAATACCCAGCCCTAATACATATACAGTATAAAATAGATTATTTTCGGTGAGCCGGTTTGCTTTGTTGGGTGTGCTGGGGTTTATTTGATGATAATGACCATTCCTTGTGTGCTATGAAAAATGTGCATATTTTATATTTACATTTGGACCTGTTCCTACATAAGAAAATAAATAGAGCTGTTGGTTCACCTGATGGCAGTGTTATTTTATTAACATTTAGTATTTATTAATATTTTGAAGTGGCATTTAATTTGAATATATTTTCACTTTATGAAAACATTTCCTACCTACTTCAGTTTAAGGGTTAGCAGTTCACCCAACAATGAAAACTAAATTGTGATATTCAAATCCATTTTTTCTTTTTTCTTTTCTGCAAATACAAAAGATTTTCAAACTGCTCTTTTCCTTTTGATGAAAGTGAATGGGGATGGATATTGTAACATTTGTTGTTTTTGGAGTGTGGCAGTGTCTTCATTCACTTCCATTATATATGGCAAAGAGAAGCACTAAAGAGGTGGTGCAAAATCACTGGATTTCATTTTCATAGTAAATAATCCTTTAATATTCCCTGTCTTCCCATAGCATATGAAATGAAAAACAAGATTCCAAAAGGATTTTTAAGAGAGATTAATAGTAAAGCAGTTGGTGGGATTTGTGGCGTCCGGGAGCGTCGACTGAATTAAAGCACAACGGTTCATTGAATTGACTGGTGTATGGCCTGGGGGAGATCTCACTCACTGGGAAAAAAACACAGCCCAAACTGTACCCTCATTGGGCCCAATTACCACCTTCAGCAGCACTAATGGCTGCCAGAGAGCCTTTTAGTCTCCAGGCTGTTACTGACACTCCTCCCTGTCTGCGATTATAAAGGAGGCACACTTTTCAGGGAGTTAAAGATGCTTTTAGCACCCAGGCCTTTGTTAATTACTCATTCACAAGCCTTATCTCTTTAAATGTTTGCACTCTCTCCAACTGTTACCGGAGATGTTATCCTTGTGTAGCCCCAGTTTTAACCAACGCATGCGTTACAAAGCAACCAAAAGTCATTGAGCTCCCAGACTTTCTGAAATTGTGTAGAGCCAGCCACACTTGCTTTTTTAAGAAAACTCTTGTCATTCTTTTCTTTTCTGTTTTTTGTGATAAGGATCAGACAGTCCATGAATAATCCATGAATGTTCTGTCTGAGGTCTACAGCGTATCCTAAGTAGGAGCATCGTAGCATGTTTCCAACAATTTGCCTGTCTGCACTGAATGCAAACTGCTGCTAACATGACAATCAAAGCCAGATGGAACATATTGGATATTTTATATACAGCTGTTTCCATCAGGATAGCTAGAAAAATAATCTCTAGAGATGTGCATTAGTTGAAAGAGATCCTTGAAAAATGTACATGTACTGTACTGTGTGAATTATGTAATTGGTGTCAATAATACCCAACCCTAGTTTTTATTGCTTTAATAAGAAACTGCCCTGAATATAAAAATCCCTGGTATGTTTTCAGTATTGATGGAGTCTTTTGCCATTGAAGGTTGGTTTTTAATTTATATGGATGTATTGTATCATATTGCTGTCTTAAAAGAGGTGATTTACTACACTTTGAAATATCCCTTCAGTGGCCTGTTTTGTTGGCTGTAAATGTCAATAAGATGACAGATTAGTCAGATAACCATCTGGTTTTCTGTTGCAGGGCGGAGATGGTGCTGGGCAACATCATAAAGAAGAAAGGATGGAGGTATGTTCATTAACAGCATAAAGCTTTTCATTTCCTTCTGCCGTCTCTTATCTTGTGCTGATAACTCAGCCCAGTGCCTCAGAGATTGTGCCACCGCAACCCAAGACAGGCAAAAATATAAATTATTAAAGCCCCGCTAGCCTCGCAGATGTCCCATCTTGATATTGAATTATAGAGAGGTTGTGTGTGTGTTTGTTTTGCAGTTGATGTCCTGATATATATTTGTGTAATGTAACACAAGCTAAAGGAAGTTCATGGTTAAAAGAAGCCCTTGTTAAGATGTTATAATTTCAAATAGGGTGGGCTCTCACTGTTTCTGCATAATGAGATGAAGTGTAACTGAGCTCTCTGCTGGACAGGATCTGCACGTTTGTGTGTGTGTGTGTGCGTGTGCGTGTGGTGCTTAGTCATCCTGCTAGTCAGTGTGCATCAATATCAGGGCACACAACTCCTCACCTCTGTAGAGACATAGCTTATTTATGTGCTCTTTGTGTGTGTGTGGGAGGGGTTTCTTAGTTATATGTAACTGCATATATATGTATGTGTATATATGTATGTATGTATGTATGTATGTATGTATACACATCGATCAGGCATAACATTATGACCTCATATGAACATTATGAGGTGAAGTGAATAACACTGATTATCTCTTCATCACGGCACCTGTTAGTGGGTGGGATATATTAGGAAGCAAGTGAACATTTTGTCCTCAAAATGTATGTGTTGTAAGCAGGAAAAATGGGCAAGCGTAACGGTTTGATAAGGGCCTAATTGGGATGGTTAAACGACTGGGTCAGAGCATCTCCAAAACTGCAGCTCTTGTGGGGTGTTCCGTGTGTGCAGGGGTCAGGACCTATCAAAAGTGCTCCAAGGAAGGAACAGTGGTGAACCGGCAACAGGGTTTTTAAGGCTCATTGATGCACGTGGGGAGTGAAGGCTGGCCCGTGTGGTCCGATCAAACAGACGAGCTCCTGTAGCTCAAACTGCTCAAGAAGTTAATGCTGGTTCTGATAGAAAGGTGTCAGAATACACTGTGCATTGCAGTTTGTTGCGTATGGGGCTGCATAGCTGCAGACCAGTCAGGGTGCCCATGCTGACCCATATCCACTGCCGAAAGCACCAACAGTGGCACAATGAGCACACACACATATATATGCATTTCATAAATCAGTGCTGCTTAAAACCAGTAGCTAGGTCTGTTGTATATCCTCATTTAGACAGCCAAGTAAACGTGTGTATGTGTGTTTTTGTGTGTACATGCATTCCTTTGAAATTAAAATGGTTACCTCAAGCTGTTACTCGGTTGTAATTATTTGCAACTTTTTAATTACTTTCTAAAAGCCTTTCAAAAAGTGTGACCTAATTTAAAATTATTTTCCTTTTCTTTTTTGCAGGCGCTCCAGTTTAGTCATTACAACCAAAATATTTTGGGGTGGAAAGTATGTATATATATTGTATTATGTATTATAAAATGAATAATGGTGTGATTATAGAGCTGCACAATTCAGGTTAAATTGAGGATCACGATACTAAACGCAACTAAACAAAGTAACATTTACTTTACCAGAGATTAAAGTTACTTTCAAAAGGTGATTTGCTCTATGATCGCTTCCATAGACATTGTGGGTGTTTGAATCAAGATCTTTAATCGTGCAGCATTAGTAGGATACAAATAATACTTTTGAAACTTTGAAGTTCAGGAGGTATAAGTTTCACTTAAGAATTATGATTAAATGGGACTTAAATCTTTGAAATAAAGTACTATATTTTGCATTGAATAAAATATTACGGCCTCAATTCTAATATCAAACCAAGTGATGCCTTTGCAATATAATTTACTAAAAATGGCACCAATGATAATTGCATAACAGTACATATCCTGTTGTTTTCTAGAGCAGAGACGGAGAGAGGACTGTCAAGAAAACACATTATAGAAGGTGAGTAGACCACAAATCATACACATTATAGAGCAGTAGTTGACAGAACTGGTTTAACTATGTGCTGAATTGATTTGAGTTATTCTTCTGTAGGTTTAAAGGCATCATTGGAGAGATTGCAGTTAGAATATGTGGACGTAGTGTTTGCAAACAGACCAGACCCCAACACACCCATGGAAGGTACATCTCGATTTCAATTCATTTATTTTACTGTAACTCATCCCATTCCAGATATAATTGATTCCTCAAATCGTGTGTCTTGTTGAGGAGAGGTGATTACATTGGCATCTATGGTTCCATTGAGAATTTGTATTGACATCCATGAAACCTTTACATTCCACAAAACTGTTCACTGTTCACTGAGATGGGAACAAAACAATGGTTCTTCTGTATGAAAAAAAAAAAAGAAAAACCTTTTGGAACCTTTATTTTTAAAAGTGTTAGCAAGTATAAAATTAGATGCTGATTTGTGGTGCTCACTTTTAAAATGCAAGTAAGACGATCATTTCAAATTGCCCTGTTGGCCTTTTGTAAGTTGCCAGCCTGAATTTAATCTCAACCAATGCTTTCAGGTGAAGGGGTGGCTGCTCTTTAAAAACCAAGACAAAGATGTTATTTGATTCTCTTTTATTAGCCTAGCTGCCCTTTAGAAAGTTCACACAGTTCAATGGTTGAAACACAAACAGCTCGGGGGTCTGCAGACATCTGCTCTTCTTGTCATTAAAGAGCTTGACACTTCAGTAGTCAGTTTCTCGCTCGCTTTTAGACAGATCTTGTGTGTGCGAGCAGTAAATGACTCTCGAGCTCATAAGACTGATGGTTTAACATCGCTGGTGTGGGTTATTAGCAGGGCCACACGGAATCTGCGGACCTTTTTGTGATTTCTGCAGAATTTTTGAAAAATCTGAATTCTGTGGAATGGTTTTAAATGTGTTTAAAAGATCTAAGAATAGTGAAACTGAAAACATTACAAATAAAATATAAAATATTAACTTATTAACATAGTTAAGGTTTACAATTCAAATACAAATAGAACAACCTGTTTTCTAGCTAGAGTAAATCCACCAAAAGTCAGAGAAAATATTGCTTTATAAATTTTATTGTACACAAATCATTAAATAACCAACTGCATGTATTCAGAAATAGAGCAAAATAAATAAATAAATATCATGAGTAAACAATTAAATTAAATACTTTTAATAACTGTAAATAACTACTTTTAAATAAATAAATAAATAAGTGCTGGTGTTACAATCAATTACAGAACAGTTCAATAAATACATACGTTTTTAAAAAAATAAAATAGTAATTTACTATTAGTATTACTTTTAGTAGTCATTTTACATCATCAAATCCACTGACTGTGTGTGGGGTTTGGAGCTTATTTTGAACCTCTGCTGTTGAATTTTGCAATCAGCATCATTTTAATATTTTCCTCGGTTAAGCTGCGTCTGTGTTGTGTAAGAAGTGCAGAATAGTGGGAAAAAAGTCTCTCCACATCTACTGAAGTAGTGGGGAGATACAGGTACAGTGCAGCCAGTGGGGCGAGTGTTGGCATTCTATCTTCCCTTGCAGCCCACCACTCCACTGCACTAACCTCACCTGCATCACTCTTCTCCATACAGATGTAGCGATGCCACTCCTCTGCAGATACCTTGCTCAAAATAGGGACAATTTGGACATAATTCTTTATGTCAGGTTTTAAACCAGATACCTTGGCTGGATCAAAGATTGGGAGGGCTTTAAATAGTTCAGTGCAGGGATGTCTCTCCATCACAGCCTGTAGCTTGGTAGAACACTGTGCCATTGCTTCTTTAAAAAACTCTGAACAAGTGTACCGCTCATCATCATCTAACTCCTTCAGCTGCTCTCTGGTGCGGGGACGCCAGTCCCCAGCCTCTGCGGTGCGCCCATACTCAAATAGCATGCTGAGGTCCTCTAGCTGACTGAAGATGGTGGCAGCCACAGGTCTGGAGGTTTCTTCAAGTTTGGTGAGGGTGGCAAGTATGTCAGAGCTGTGCTCAGTGATGAAAGTGGCCTGAACTTTCAGGATTTTTCCATTCTCCTCTAACAGAGCTCTGAGATCCCGCACAGCTTTAGAGGACAGTGGCAGTGTTGGGATGAAGCCGCAAGGTATCAATGTTTTCTGCCAGATATTGCACTGCTTTTATCCAGGAACCCCATCTTGTCTGGACAGCAAACACTGGCATGAGAGGAGAAAGACCCTGCTGCATCATGAAGGACCTCAATTCAAGACGACGCTGGGGTGACTGGCAGAAAACACGCTTTACCAAACCACACATCCGGTTCAGTTCTTCAAATGTGTCTGGAAATACTTGCAAAACTAACTGCAGCAGATGTGCAAGACAGGTGACATGTTTGGCATTGGGGAAGAGACCATAGAGAATTGTGTTGTACGCTTTTTTTCATATAACTGGCAGAATCTGTGACAAAAGCCCATACATCATTGAAATCAATGTTGTTGGAGTTAAGACAGGAGATGACAGCCTGTGATACGGTGCTGAAATTAACCCGATCCAAAAAAATGAGATCTGCTGCAACAGGTGGCTTGCCCACTGGCTGAAGAAGAATAGCAAGGACACAACGGCCACAAGCATCTGTTGTTTCATCTGTAATTACATATACAGGATTTCCATGTACAGCCTGCTTGATGTCCTCCAAATACTGAGGAAATAAGTGTGGAAGGTAATCAGAGCGTAGGTGAGATGGAGCTGGAATTGACCCTCCCCTGTTTGCAGTACTTCTGTAAAAACGAGGAAAATGTTGATGTTTTTTCCAGAGGGATGTCAGCTTCAATGAAGGTTTTTATAAAATCATAAATGAACTCCTTTCTTTCAGCTGTAGATGGACTCTTAGACATACAGGAGGCCAATGTCTGTGTTCTGAATGATGCTGAGGGGAAAAAGAGAGCATTTTAATTTGAAAGAATTAGACACATTAAAGAAAACAAAAACTTTAACCAAGCTCATAGTCTCCATTATTATACAATCACATTCTATTATACTTTTCCCAAAATAACAGTTCTTCAAAAGTCATCAAAAAGGCAAATTAATACAGATATCTGTAAAATGCATTTAAGTACAGATGACAGCAGATTTTATTCAAATCTACAGGAGCCTACAGTTTTAATATTTTAGTGCTGGGTTGTATGATGACAAAAAAATATATATATATATATATATATATATATATATATATATAATAATGCATCACAATACTTCTTAAGAAACTGTTGGTTTTTGTGGTATAGCTAGTGCAGGGTTTTTTATTTATTTAATTATTTTTTTATATTGGCTTATTTTTGTGCCAGAAATACATTGATTATAAAAACATAACATGAATACAAATGTATTATCAAAAGTATTATCACAAATGTTTTATCAACTTATAAAAATAACAGAGGTTTACTGGTTAAATAAAATAATGTGGAATTTTGTTGTCTGATATTCCTTAAAAATGTATATTATTATTATGATTAACCTAGTGTTATTATTATTACTTTGAGAAGTAGGCCTACATAAAAATTTACGATAGTAGTATATTTATCTAATAATTTCTTCACGTCAAACCAAACTTTTATTTTGACGGGTGTCTGAGTGTTTCTGACGATGAAATGCCGGAGAAACTGAAAACACCGGCACCAGCGTCAGGCGTACCGTTACTTGAGTATGTGTAGTACACAAACCTGCAGCGCTCATTTACAGACACAAATGACATGCAGACTTTAAAAGCTGTCTTTAATATTCACAGACACTAGTTCACTTAAGGTTAGCTAGTAGTCAGACAGAGCAGTTATTTCATCTATGCGCCGCGGTACGTTAGCCTATGTGAAAACACATATACACCCAGCACTGTTCTCATCGTGATAAATTTAGGTCGTATATTGAATAATGACACTTTTAATAAGTTTTAACACAAGGTAACTTACCAAGAGCACTCCCCTTTCTGTTCTTGTGGCGACCCGATTTGAGATGCTCCAGTGCCGTTTGTCGCCTCAGGTAATCCACAGAATGTTGACAGGCTTTACAAAACATCACCCTCCATCCTCATAAAAGTCATTCGCAAATTCTTTAGCTCTGTCCTGTGCCGTAATTTTTGCTGACAAGTGACGTTTTCTTAAATCCTCCGCGTCAGTTTTATTTTAGACATTTTCAATATCACTCTCTCATTCACAAAAAACATCAATCAGCGCCACCTACTAATTTGCGCATGCGAGCTGTATATGCTCACAATGACGGGCGCAACAATCTGCGGAATTCTGGAGTTTTCTGCGGAAGTCTGCGCACAAGAGATTCCGTGCGGCCTGGTTATTAGGTACCCAGCCCTCATTTGAAGCTTTGTTTCTTTGAGGTGAGATTCATATTGATCTGAAGTTGTTTATTTTGTCTCACACATATTGATTAAATTCTCCAGGCTCAATCCAGAAAGCGATTCATAATTTAAACTCCCCTCCCTCGCATTAATTGAGCTTCTTTTCTTTTTCTTGTTAATATTTCACACGTTCATCCAAAGTGATCTCTGAAAATCTGTTGTCTGATTGGCAGAAACGGTGCGGGCGATGACCCATGTGATCAATCAGGGAATGGCGATGTACTGGGGCACGTCACGCTGGAGTCCGATGGAAATCATGGTGAGTCACCGTCTCCTAACTTTTATATGCTCATACCCCTGTAATCAACATCACCTCCGACTGCTTTTTTCCTAAAGAGCCTTTGAAGATCTCTTAAATCGCTTGATGAATCTAAAGATGCTTCTGTTTAAATAGGTGCTGTCAGTGAGGTAGTCTAAACTTGCACACAGGGCGGACCTAAAACAGCACTGCATGAAGTCAGACAGACAGTTTCACAGTGACCGAATGTTCATGTTCAGTGATGCCTCGTCAGTCACTAAGCTGTATTATAAAAACATTCCCACAAAAGAGGATGCTAATAGTGATCAGAAGTAAAGAAAAAGGCAGAGAATAAAGTTCCACTGTGAAATTAGATTGAGATTTGGATTTTGTTAATAAATTAATAAATCATGAATGATTATTTTAATCTTTATTTCCAGTGTAGTCTATGATTTGTGAGAATACAGGCTGTTATAGACTTGAAAATGATTTAGATCATGGATTCAAAGAACTGGCCCATTAAAGTGATTTGTTTGTGAATCACTTGTAAGAGTCATTTGTGCTTGAATGAGGTTTAAATAACTTTCTCATAAGAGTCAGTTGTTTGTGAATTAGACTATAAATGCATGATGTCGATTTGTTGTCTTTGTATTATTTCACTACGTTTTTTTTTCTTCTCCCCCTTACATTCATTTTAGACTAAAAACGTAGAATACTGTTTTATAGCTTAGTTTCATTACGTGGTCTGGGTGGACGGGGGAGGGCGTTTTAGAGTTTTGTCACTCAGGACTCTATCATACACGGGGCACTAGGCGAGACCAGTTTTGGGGGTAGTATGAGTTTGAGTTACGTAATCCGAGTACTTTTTCAAGTAACTAGTAAAGTCCCCGTGCTGAGAAAAATCGAGAGTTAGTGCAGAGGCGTTGTGTGTAAACATGTTATTGTAGTTCTTGACTAAATGTGAGCATTTATGCATCTCACTTGCATAAATAAGATTCAGTATTCCTCAAAATGAATAAAATCAGTCAAATGCAAAATATGAATACTATGCAAGCCTAAAAAAAATTGATGTTAAATAAAACAAATATTTGTATGCATTTAATGTCACTTTACTGACCAATATCTTGCTGATGATTCAGTTAAACCATGAGCAAAAATGACTAGATTTTTTGTTTTTTATTGGTAAAACCTTTTTCTCCTGTGTCCTATGATGGGAAGTTCGGTTCTTTTCCGTGAACCGTTTTTTTCGGACAGTTCATTTCAAAGAACCGGATCAAAATAAGGTTCACCGGTTCTTTTACGCTCAAACGTAATGACGTCATTTAGATTTAAGTTTTAAATCTAAAGCATCCAAACACTTACAGGCAGTGATGTGCAAACGAGGATGTTTTACAGTTCTAAAATCAATAAATTAGTCTTCATCAGTGCAGAAACCATGATCCACTTACTATGTTTTGTAATTAAATAAATACGGTTCCCCAGATTTTTCCCATATTTATGTCCTCAGAGTCGTTTCACAGACGCGCGCTCATATCAGTTGATGTTCGTTCGGTTCAGAGACACGTGCAGTCAGTCAGTCGGTCGACGCATGCTCAGTCAGTATCAGCTCATCGGTTCTCAAATCGGACATGTCCGAAATAAACAGTTCTTGGTTCAGTGTACTGATGATCTGAAAACCGCTGCAACCGTTGCAACCAATTCTTGATTCGAGAACGAAACTGAGATTTGAGAACCGCAAGAGCGATTCAAAAGGAGTCGCAATTGCTTCGCCTTAGTTTGAGGCTACATCATTTTTATATTTATACCACCTCGTTTAGAAATTAAATACACTGATCCTGAAAATAACATGGCTTTATGAAACAAATGTTTAGTTTGGTAGTTGTACAAACTAATACTTCTTTCCAATGTTTGAAAATAATTAAGTAACAAGCACAACTGCACATTTTTACTGTAATGCTTTTTAGACAACATTAATATAGAAAAATATATTTGTATAACAATTTCTGAACATTAGATAGTTTGATCTATGTACACATACAGTGTGTGTAAGTGCACTTTTTTATGTGTATTGTGAACACTTTAATATATTTTTATTAAAACACTTTAATATATTTGTATGTTTATTTAATACAAACCCAATTTGTGAATGTCATCATTAACTATAATTACTGTAGGCCTACAGGTATTTCATAAATTATGATCCCTATAACACATCCCGATGCTCAACAAAACTTAACATGCTTTTCGTTCTCTCTTAAAAAATTACACGCATGCTCAGTCAGTATCAGCTCATCAGTTCTAAAATCGAACATGTCCGAAATAATCAGTTCTCTCTTATAGTAGGTTAAGTCAGAGTATTGTTGGAGTTACTGAATAACTCTGGGATGTTGGTTTGATTCAAGTCAGAGGGACAGTCAGATAGGTTAAAAAGTGAGTACCTTTAGAGCTGCGAAGGATTCAGTCCGATTTGGTGAACTGGTTCGACCGGTTCACTAAAAAGAACCGGTTCAAAAGAACAATTCGTTCGCAAACCAGACATCACTAGTGTCCTATTCTTCCATTATCCAGAATGGCAGCACAGTACCGCAGAGCTGCGCCCTCTACTGTTCATGCGTGAATATGCATTTTTACCTCAGCCTGAGGCTTATTATTTCAATTTTGGTATGAAGAAGTCTTTACCTTTGCACAAAAATATAACTTTTTTTGTAATAAAAAACAAGCTCAATTATTATGAACTTAATTGTTATTAACTCAATTAGTTACTTTTTAAGGGAGTAATGCAATATTGTAGTGCATTACTTTTCAAAGTAACTTTCCCCAACTCTGGGCGAGACGCAAGAGTTTTTTGCTAGTTTCAGCCCGATGCAGTTATAATTTTCATGTCTAGCGCCATGTTGTTTAAATATCTGTTCGCCCATGGGTGTGCTGATCTGAAAACCAGGTGTGTTCAGGCGCATTGTTGGTGTGTTGTTATTTTGAGGAACTGAACCAACAAAAACCTGCTTTAAAGTCAATAGCATATTTGTGTTATTTAAAGGGTGTGTTAGTAATATGAACCTATAGACCTATTTTGTGTTCGCAAACGGCAATTTTTTGTTTTTTTGTGGGCGGAGCCTACCTGATTGCAGAAAATGACTAGTTCTGCTGTAGCAATCTGTGGAAGCCATGGAATAAAAGACAAAAAAAAAATCCAAAATGTATATCTCACAATTCTTAGAAGGATAAACAGAATTGTGAGAGATACTCGTTATTCAGTCTCTCAGAGTTTATATCCTGCAATTCAGACTCTTTTCCCCTCAGAATTGTGATTATAAACTCACAATTGGGAGATATAAACATGCAAATGCAAAGAAAAAGAGTCAAGAATTGAGATAAAAATGTTATAGGCTATGTTTAAAAGTTATCTATGTAAAATGTTATGGTTTAAATATAATGTCATGCTATAACTGCTATGTATGTATTAGGGCTCTCATTTTTGAGAAAAATCTAATTCGAACGGATATCAAATATCAAGCAATGTATTCGAATATATTAGAATATCTACTGTTCGCAAAGACCCGGCCCCTTTAGTTACTGTTGCTATGTCCGACAAGCCGTGGCGCTCACACCACACACACGTTCTCATGTGGAGAAAATACATCGCGGAGCAAAGAGGACACTGACAACACACTGACAGACAGGACAGCAAGTTACTTTTGATATGAAACAAAGTCTCAACTTTCAAATGTTGTCATTGTTTTAAAGAAATGTAATCCATAAATAGCGTTTTGTGATCGCTGTAACGCCTCAGTTAAAGCTGCTCATGAACTGATCTTTTCCTTCTAGTTCATTGATAAGCATCAAATAAACATGAATAAACACTAAAAGAAATGTTGTTTCAACCTGGGAAAGACGTCAGTACACACCGTTTTTTTAAGTTCAAGTCCACCAACGTTAATCTCCTGTCTGCTTTGTCGGACAAAACGGCAAATTCGGCGATTTGATTGCTCAGATCTACTGTCAATCAAACTTGCTGCGAAGGGTGAATTGTCCGCTCAGGCTGGCCGTTCTGAGAGTTATCCTTCATTTTCAAAACACACTGGCTATTATTTGCTTGATTTGGTCATGGGCCAACGCTACAATACGTTTAGAGCGCCCTCTATTGAATGAGATGGCAAACAATAAAATAAAAAACAAACGGTCTAATCATAGACTGTAAAAAATGCCCTATATGGCACTTTAAAAACTGGATAGTTTATTTATAGTTTGATTACGGATATTTCACGTCATATTCGAATATTGAATAAAAAGTGACAGCCCTTGTATGTATGTCCCCTATGAACTGCATATGTGAATATTATGTAGACTTACTGTTTACATCAAATTCATGCTTTAATAGTAGACTAATCATTGCAGATTTCATCAGTCCAGTCTGTGACTTGCAACATAAACATTTGTGTTTAGCTTCTAAGGACGTCTTCAACGACGGAATTCCTTAAAATTAAAATCGTATTTTTTGCATTCCGATTCTAACATACAAAGGCACAACAAAACATTTTTCTCTTATTCTGTGGATTTTTACCATTTTCCTCCACTTGTTACACTTGTGCCACCACTATGCGCGAGCAGCTGAAAGTGACGTAACTGTGACGTTTGCTCCAAATGGGTCAATAGGCGGGTACACAACGTGCTTGCACTGCTTATTACACACATGGACGTGCAGCAGCACACAAACATTTTTAAATATTATTCGGACACGCCCTAAGTGCACCTGCGTCATGCGCTTCAGATCGTTAAAATAGGGTCCTCAGACTCATTACAAAAGATTACGAAAATTTTCTGTTATGACCCTTTTAAAATGGAACGTTTTTGAGTTTAATTGCACTGCATTCGTACTTTCAGAGCACTAACCTTATAATTTGACTCTTGATGTTTTGTAGGAAGCGTATTCTGTGGCCCGACAGTTCAACCAGATTCCACCAATCTGTGAACAGTCAGAATATCACATGTTCCAGAGGGAGAAAGTGGAGGTGCAGCTCCCTGAACTCTTCCATAAGATCGGTGAGTGATGCTGCTGTCTGTGATGCCCAGAGAAACCGCGCACAGACCTCAACAAATGTACCGTTTCAAACGTGTTCCACCTGTCTTCTCAGGTGTGGGTGCGATGACATGGTCTCCGCTGGCCTGTGGGATAATCTCAGGGAAATACGACAGCGGGGTGCCGGCATACTCTCGTGCCTCACTGAAGGTACTTCATATCCCATGAGTCTCTCTGTCTCCTCCTCTTCCTGGTCCTCTGGAAACATTAGTGACCTCATATGTGATTCCTTTGTGTTTGGTGTTCTAATGTGGATGTGTTCCGTGTCTTCCAGGTTCTATAGTTGGGTGTTTTCCTGTAGATGTGTTTGTTGTTGATGGCATGATTCCACACGCCTGATCTTCAACATATATTTCTTTATGTGAATGAGTTTCTATGGTAACTCTGAGGAGGATTGGCACTTGTTTTATCCGTGTATCCATCTCTTTCAAGCACACTAAACCACACACACAAGTGCACACTAAAAGCACCCGTTTCCCGAGCTGTATGTTGGCATAGTCGCATGTTTTGGCTAATTGGTGTTTTTGTGACCCATCATCTTCCTCCTGTAGTCTTGTGTCACACTGTTAATCATCCCTGATTTCTTGTTACCTCTGTGTAACGTTCATGTGGATTGACACTTGACTATAACAGAACTGTGCTGGTGGTCTGAACAGTGATGGGTCCGTTTGATTCGGAGACCCATGAGTGTTTAGATCACGAGAACACACTGGTCCTTTTCCACTGTTAATTAATATTTACTAATGATGGACCTGAAACTGGATTATTTATCCTGGTCTAGCACACGCACAAACATTTGCTGTTTGCTATTCGATACAAATTATCCTCCTATTAGTACTTTAAAGTCAACATGAAGTCAAAATTGACTAGTTTCAGATATTTACTCAACTTAATATTTTTTTTATCATCAAAAACTTGCTTTGCCTCCAAATTGGCATTCCTATATGGCTGACATGACCTAGTCCAGGCAGACTATTGGTTAATAAATAGCTATTTAGTATATTTCTGTGTCATTTTATCATTATTTATATAATATAGTAGTATTTATGTACAATCTTTAGTATTTATTTTGAATTAACTTTAATTTTTTATTTATTTTTTGTTCTTTTTAGCTTTAATTTATTTGAATAAATGTTTTTTTTTTTTATTGTAGTTCTTACAAAGTTTTTCATCTAAAATTTAGGGGTGCACCAATTCCATTTTTTCAGAGCCGAACCGATCTGATACCAGCGGAGTTCAATGTAGAATTTATACCTCAGTGTCTTGAACTGATAATCACTCTTTCGTGTGTTAAACACAATCTACTAAATACAGATGTCATTATAAAGAAAAACAACATTAAAAATATATATAATTGCAGTCTATGACAAAAATACTACTATAAACTAGATTAATGGATAATTCAGCAGCAAACGTTACTCTAGAAAATTCATGAGTGCGCAGTAATTGTATAAAATCGAAACATTTAGTGGGAAAAAAACTTTTGTGTGGAACACATAAAAGTGAATAAGTGTAGCGCTAAATCTGGTCAAATGTTATACGTCCACACCAGATGTGAATGAAGCAGATAAATCGCGCTATTCACGCGTAGTTGGACGCTTGAACATTTTGAGTTTACTCGCTTCATTTGCGCATTAAATTCGCTTCATTCGCGTGTGACATTCACTACACAACAGGAGGGAATTTGCGTCATACGAGGGGCTTCTGCCAGGTGGCTCATCTCGATGCGAAATGGCTGACATGGTTTATTTTTAAATACGGTGAATAAGCTCAATTTGCTGGCTTTAACTAGCTTGTAGTCTCAATAGGGTGAATTCAGAGTGATTGGGACACTTTTTTCAAGTCATCTCAATGGCAAAATGGTCCCAATCACCCTATGTATAGCTCAAATTGAGTAAAGAGCGTTTTTTACAATTTACCAGATTGTCCGACCTCCTCACTCACTTTCTTCCAAGCAACATCCTTTTTATTCCTGTTTCTATAAACTACGAAGATGTATCAAATAGCTCTGGGTATCCACAAATGATTTTGTCCTCATTGTTGTCACTACTAGAGCATGCTCCTGATTGGTTAACGCAGCGTGAATATCTGCCAAAGTTCAGATTTTTTATGTCTATTCACGTCTTTGCATTGACTTAACATGTAAATCACTTGCGCTTATTGCTTCATTCGCGTCTAGTGTGAACGCACCATTACACGTTGTAAAATACGTTAATGAAAAACAAGTAAATATATTTATAAAAATAGGGCCTATATACTAATTTAAAGACATTTCTTTTAAATGTATAGTGCAGCTTTTTAATGAGGCAGCAACATACTACAGATAGGGCAGAACAAGAAAGGCTATTAATAATCTTTCATTGCACAAAAGTATTATAATACGAGCGGCACAAAGCGCATATGCACATCCTGTGCAAAAGATGATGCGCTTGAAGCAGCATGGAGTCACAGCTCAGCGCTCCATCCGCATTGAAAAGTTAAAAATACAAAGGAAAGATATATCGATGCGTAGTGTTTCTATCTATGCAATATTTTATTGAGACTTTTCTTTGAACAGTTTAACATTTCAGTTACTGCGTGTGAAGAACAATACAATCAATAGTCCAGAGTTGTGATCTAACAGACAGCTGGTAGAAAGTAACACGATTTAGAAACCACAATAAACTCCAGCCAGATAAAGTCATTTTATGTGAAACCATAGATCGTTATCTACAGATCAAGCATAACAACAGGAACATTGAATCATCTTGGAGAGAGTTTCATCGTGTTGACTGTCGTAACCGAACGTGACACAGTTTAAAGCTGAATGGAGAATGACTGACAGCCGCAGCGGAGGGAGAAAAGCATGCATTGACGTGAACTGGAATTTAATGTGAGGTACAGATAAATATATAAGTCATTAAACTATGGGATGGCTTCAGAACACATAAAATAGTGCACTAAGCGTTGATAATATTTTTGTGCCTTTTGTGAGGCACTGGGGCTTAACAATAACACAGAATATTATACACACTGTATTGGATTTGGATCAGTCCTGTCTGACCGATACCCGATCCGGTAAATAATGGCGGTATCTGAGCCAATACCGATACTGAGTATTGGATCGGTGCGTCCCTACTAATATTTACACTTCAATTTGTATTTTATTTTAATAGAAATAAAGCTGAAATAAAATATAGTTTTAGTAAACCATAACAACAGTGGTCTATTTTATGCTTCTATGGGAGATATCTAAAACACTGCCATTTAATGCACACTAATTCAATAAAGATACAACAAAAATAGCAAATTATCACAAGATTGAAAAAGATGTTTCATGTTGACTTTAAATGTATAGAAATGTTTTTATATGTACCTAATCATCTGAGTAAGTCAGATTTGTAGAAGATTTTTAATATATTATAAACATCGGAACCATTTATACTGCAAAAAAACACTCTCCAAACTCATGTTATGTTTGTGTGCGTGTGTAAGATCTCTTTACCCCCTAAAGTTCTCCGAGCGAGTTCATCTCTGCTCGTTTGAGCTTTTGGGCGGACAGAGTCACGTGTTTAAAAACAGGCCCTCGCCCACACAGGTGCTGGTGTTACGTGTCCGAGAGCGTGTGTTTATGTGTTCTGTGTGTATGTCAGTGCACCGCTGTAGGCGTGGGCCCCTGTTTTTGAGCAGGTGTGCTGTGTTGTTAACAGGGCTACCAGTGGTTGAAGGACAAGATCTTGAGCGAGGAGGGCCGACGCCAGCAGGCGAAGCTGAAAGAGCTGCAGGCAATCGCTGAGCGGCTGGGCTGCACGCTGCCACAGCTAGCCATCGGTACGCCTAACCCAAAGACACACTGCCGCTCTCTCTCTTTCTGTCTGTCTGTCCGTCCGTCCTGTACCTCGCTCATCCTTTCCCCCTCTCATCCTCCCCTTCCTCAGACCACCGGAGCGGAAGCGTCTGTCCGTCTGCGGACGAGTTCATGAACAAATGCGATTAGTTTGTGGCTTTAGGGAACTGTTAATGGAAGATTGTTACTCACAGCATTGTATTCTTAAGTGTAGTGATAAATGTAATAGTTTAAAATCGATTTTGCATAGTGTTTTATGATGCTCAGTGTGGTATCTGAGATGGAAAGTGTTGTGTAATGCTTTAAAGAGAGGATAGAGTAAAGTTTTGAAGTAATATCTGCTGTAGGATCTAGAACGAAGGCTTTTATAAGGACTGCGACGGTTTGATCTAAGTACATCCTCTCAAAGTACAGTAAACTAATCTTGAGAGCTCGTGATCATGGTCTGCTGCATGTCGTAATTGTCCAGTTACAGGCAAAATCATCAGATTCAACCACTCAAAATATGTGCCGATATTAGCGGTGGGCGGTAGGACAGAAAATGTATCATGGAGCAATTTTATAATCACTGTAACGGTATATAACACAATAAATTAGTTCTTTTTGGTGGCAATTTAACAAAAAATATTGTATTAACAAATATTCTTAAAAAAAAAAAATGTTATTAGTTATTTTATTAGATTTTAATTAGTGATTTTATCAAAATAATTATTTATAACAAAAAAGTCTGCCATTAGTGCACATTATAAAACTTGTATTATTCTCAAGGTTCAAAAGCACATTCTTCCTCGTCCCACGTCCCACTTGTCCCATTTTTTTTCCCACATTACTTGTGTTTCCACCAATATATCTTATGCGGTATAAATGGTATAGCAAAACACATTTCTATCGTCCATACCTCCGTCATACCGCCCACCCTGGTCTGATACCCTTCATAACTCAAATCCATAAAGTTTCAAGAAGTCCTTCATCTTTCCGTTCTCACAAAAGTTGTAAATTGGCACTGTGACAGCATGTGCCAGCACACCATCCGTGATTCATCGACTGCGGGACGCAGGGGAATAAAAATCTTGACAGGACCTCAATCCCCAAAGCAGCGGCCAATAGAATCATGTCCCCTTCTCTAACCTGGCCTTTAATGCAGTCGTACATTACATTTCGCACCTCATTACCGGGTTGCCAGCCCCTCCCAAACACTGCAGATTCCTCTTCCCCCGCACAAGCGTGTCCAATCGATTCACAGCCGGTATACAGTCACCGCTGCTCATTTAGACAACCACCAATGTATTTAAAAATAGTGCTGTGGGTCAGATCTGCTTTGAGGGTTAATGAACTGCACAGGGATGTAAATGGGCAGATGATTTTGAGGGATGACATCATAGTGTGTTATCGACAGTGTTGAGGAGGCTGATTTTAGACAGTAAATTATGACTAGCTTGTAGCCTAACAAACTACAGTGAAGCTTCCCTTTTGATAAAGTTGTTATATCAAGTGAGAGTTGCAAACATCAATGAACATTATTGCATTATATACATTATGCATTCCAAGTAATATCAATCAAACTACAGTTGAGTTAAGTTGTTTTGATTAAGTAATAATAACTAACAAAATTAGTTAATTTTTTTTTTTGGCAGAAGCAAATAACTACACATTTCATGTTCAACAAAACCAAGTAATAGCTTTGTAATTGCATTTAAAACACATGCGCACACATACCAACAGATAGGGACACATACACATGCAAATGCGCTCACTCACTCACACACACACACACAGACATAGACACAAATGCAACACATAAGGTCAACTATGCGTTCAGCGTGTAAGATGTGTATGGTGTACAAAGAGTTGCATGAGTCAAAATTATAAATCCTTGACTGCTTTTAGTCAGCTTTGACTAAACTCCCCTCAGCTAGTGCGTCTTTTCGAAGTGACTAGCAGCCTTGTCACTTGACTGATTCGCTAAAACTGACTTATCAGCTTGTGTTCACAAACAAGGGTGCTTGTCGGTTTCTGCAGTAAAATGTGAACTCGCGATGCCTTAACAGTGATCAGTACAGGCTTTTGTGCTAGAACATGCTATATGTGGAGAATAACTCACGGCAGTCTGTAAATTTTTTTTGTTTATCGGTTTTTGCAAATTAACTTTTCATAATTTACAGTGTATACACACACACTACTACTACTTCTACTATAGAGTATTTAACTACATTATTTTTTTACAATAAAGTGCAAGTGAAAATTAGGCACAGTGGCAATTTTGTTATGAATTGATGAATTGAATTGAAAGGAAGTTCCTTAAAAAATGAATCTTCTGAACGAATCGATTCACTGAAATGAATCATATTTCTCAAAGCTACTTTCCTCAGCTCACTTGTGTACAATGCATTGTGACACACAAACTGCTGCTGTAGTATTTTGTCAGGTTACACCACTATAAAAACATACACACATAAAAAACAGCATAATCACTAGATTTAGTTAGGTTTAGTGCCCAACACTAGTTTATGCAATTTCTCTTTTTTTACTGTCTCGGTGTGATTGTATACCATTTGCACTACCATTTTGTGTGTGTGTGTGTGTGTGTATGTGTTCAGACAAAGCAATCTGTTAGGGCTAACGTGCTAAAATCCATTAAAATCCACTGTAGTTTGATTTACCCAGAACATCAGCGCTGACACAGTGTAGCCTTGAAAAATAAGAACGTGCTTCCAAATGGCTGGCGTTTTACAGACACACACACACACACACACACACACATCAGTACAGTAAACACACTGCAGTGCCAACACACAGAATGCCAGTGCAACAGATGGCACAAGCACTCATACACACACGCAAATAAACTCCCAGGAGGGATTAAAATCCCCACAGAGTTTCCTTCCTGTCTGTGTGTGGCGGCGGTGTTGCATGGACCGTGTTTAGGGAACGGCAGCGGTCAGCATGGCTCCTCTTCACCTCCTCTGCGCTCCTGCAGATATCACTCCTCTTCCTGTGAAAAAAAGATCACGCAGCTCTGATTTTGAGCGCTCAGTGTGTCCTGGTGCTGGGAGCCATGGTAACAGAGTGGTCTGGCAACTGCTGTGTGTTTTGTGAGATGCTTCAATGTGTGTAGGAGTGGGAGAAGTAGCTGCTTTAATTTTGGAAATGGCTTAATTTGTGTTTATATATATATATATATATATTCATGTTTTGTTTTATATATAACATTTATCTCTTCGTGATGGGTAGGTTTTGCTTTATGGGTGGGGTATGTGTGTCATATGTTGTGAATGATATTATTTATGCTATATGTTCAACATATTTGCCGCTCATCTCCAGCGTGGTGCCTGAGAAATGAAGGCGTAAGCTCTGTGCTCCTCGGAGCCTCCAACACGGACCAGCTCATGGAGAATATAGGAGCAATACAGGTGAGAATGCAAATTAATGTGTGGCAAGTGTCAATCAAATGCTAAGCTCCGCCTCAAAACCATTATTATCTTCGTTTACTGCAACTTGCAGCCATATGGACTTTTCATATTTCCGGGGATCACAGAAGCAGAAGTCATTATAGCTAGGCAAACTTTTATTGTGCTGTATTGAAGCGACAACAAATCTTTTTTGTTCCTTTTTCCTCAATAGCAAATCCACAGTAGCATTTCTATGACTTTCCAAAAGAAGAAAATTACCTAGGTCAGATGAGAGAAAGATGCCAAATTTGCCATAACAGAGCACAATAATTCACAAATGAACTCATTTGAAATTAACTCAAAATATACATTTTGAAGCCTAAATATGTAAAAAGCTAAACAAATATAAACTATCTGCACCATGGTCACATGACTTCATTGTCACCAACATTTAGACCCTGTTTACACCAGGTATTGATGCATTTTGGTCGATTACATCACAAGTAGATGATGGTGACACTCCAGTTTACAGTTTAGTCTCTTTTGTCCACTTTCAACCACTTCTGTCCTGATTTCTTTAATGAGAGGGTCTATGGGTGGGTAAATGTATGGGCCTTTTCAAATCTTTTAAAAAAAATGGATGAAATAAGCTCATGCAATTTACATATGAACGCGAAAAGAGATGACAGGAAAACACGGAGAGCAGCAGTTTTCTTTCCTGCTCTGACAGCCGCAAGACAACAGCGAACACTGAGTACATTTTAGAAATCAGGAATGGTGTGAGAACATTGTGCTTGGTGTGTTTTATCTCCAGCTGACCAAGATTAAATCCCGTCTGGCTAGCACGCTTCTCATAATGTTTATGCATTAGGTCAGTAGGTGGAGAGTAGACAGTCTTTAGTGGCTGTTTGAACACATTTGACCACCTGAGCGTAAACACTATGAAAGCAATGCGGTCAAATACGCTTTCCGCTACCTCTGGAAGTGGTCGAATGTGGACAGGTGTAAACGGGGTCTAAACGTTTGAGCTTGTTTTTAGCGTCGTCCACTTGTGAGCCATTCATCCAAAACGCATCTTAATGCCAGGTGTAAACCGAGCCTTAGATTTCGAAAACTTTCAGTCTTTATTTATTAAATTTTTTTAATTCAGCTGAAAGTTTGCGCAAGAATAGTTTGCACAAGTGATTCTGAACACAATGAGGATGTAAAAGCGACTAGTGAGTAGATGATTTATCCTGTTCGGATGATGACATTTAATGTAGTCCCTTTTAGGCACTTGTTAGCAAACACCTTTTTCAAGACAAGTAACTTTTTAAAAAGTCAAAAGGTGGTATTACTGATGTATTTTCTTGTAGAATAAGTAATAAAAATATCTTGATTCTGTGTTAACCTCAGACCTTATTTCAGGCATTTCATCAAAAACCACATTCAAAACCCACTGACTTCAGGATAAAGGAGTCCAAAGTGATAAAATGCTAACTTGTTTCTGGGTTTATCCTACTGCATCATCCCTACTGCACTATTATTAGATATTTTTCAACTGTAATTAATTGCAATCGTTTATAGTTCATTTACAGCCTACATTTAGCTTTTTACGTCTGCCGATTATATTTAATCTTGTGTGTTTTGTATTCATAAAACATTGGAAAAGCGCTTTTCTTTTGGCTGTGAGAAGCATTTGCATCCATTCTGATTCAAACTCTCTGCAATTTTAATCATGTTACTGTGCAATTTAACAATATAACTGCATGCTTTCTAATCTCATAAGAATAATCAGTTCAATTTTAATCACTTTGAGCCCATTTTACAGCAAATCATGCTGTTCACAGAAATCTCCGGTTCATTCCTATGGGACGGTCTGTAAAACTCATGCAAGCGATTGTAATCTGGGTGGGCGGAGCATAGCAAAGACTGCTGGTTGTGAAATGTTATTTCTGTAAATTCAGATAATCAGGGTTCTCACATTCATGGAAAACCTGGAAAAAACTTATAAATATTTTCAGGACATTTGAAAGAAGGCATTAAATAATTGGTCTTTTTAAGTGCAATCTCAATCAAGTGATTTTTAAAAACACATTATATAAACACAAACTTTTATGTTAGATGTGATTTATTTGATTTGACATATATTGTTTGTATGTATGTGTAAAGAGTTAATAATGTTTTGACCTCACTCTTTATATATGCATGGAAACCAGACTCAGTTTGCAGCTCTTTTTGCAGGTTCTTCCAAAGCTATCCTCCTCCATCGTGCACGAGGTGGACAGTATCCTGGGAAACAAACCCTACAGTAAAAAGGACTACCGCTCCTAGTGTGGAACCAGACGGGACCGGATGCTCCGAACCCACCTTTGCCTGATCCTCCGTTAGCTTCAGCTTTTACTGAATGAGTACCGGCCGCATGAGACGGGCAAGCACCCACAAACCCTGGAGAGCAAGACTTTTAGAACACAAAAGCCAAGAAACACATGAAAAATACACGAAACAAACAAAAACAAGACACATTCACTGACAGAGGGGTTGAAATGCAGGATAGAGAGCGATGCATTGAAGATATGTGCTTGCGGATTTATCCGTGTTACTCTACAGACAAGGTACTTTAAAATGAGATCATTAGAGTAATTAAGAACAAAATTAAAAAAAGATATGCTTAAAACATTTAAAAAATTACCTGCTTGCTTGATTGCTGGAAAAATTTGATTATTTTTTTTTCGAGTTTTTTTTGTTTGTTTGTTTTTTTATATTGAATGCAAAACAAAAATGGAGCTCAAGCTGAAATAGGTAATCAGTTGCACATGACCCATAGCCACTCGTGTGATCCATTTGGGTTTGAGCACGTTGTTCACATCTTCGAGGTGTGTCGCCCCAGAACTCTTCACTGTGTTGTCTGCGTTACGTATGCACACGTACACACCCTTCTACCCCCCCCTCCGGCAGGCAAACCAATAAGCACTTTAAGGGAACATCAGAGGGAGTGGCTTTGTGAAAACTGATTTAAACGCAGCGCCTCTCTAGTGTGAAATGGGGCAAAAAACCATCGCTTTTCTGTATTCTGCACAGGGCATTGCATCGTCTCGGTGTCTGCTCTTCTCTGTTTAGCCTCAAAACGTGGCCCTGGCTTCTCATGTGTCATTTCTTTGCTAACAGTTCTGCAAGAGACCATTTGATGTCAGATCACACCATCAGATGTTGTGCTTTTGGAGGGCAGCTGTCTGTTTGGTTGTTGAAGAACACTGGAAACTGACAGCGATGAGCCTCGGAGGTCTTCCTTCCACAGTAACCTGCTCCTAGCACACACCTTTAGTGTACTGATATTACAATTACTGATTTATTAGACTTTAAGTGTAGATTGAATGATCTGAAGTACTAATGGGATAAGCATGCTTCAAAAATATTTAATGCGATTACTGCAGAATTTTCAGTCTGAAGAGTGAATGTTAGGAAACATGTCAAGAATGTGTTTTGGTCATATTTCACCTCAGAATCAATATACAATATGAGATATATGACTATTTTTACTTATAATTTTAGAAACATTAAATTTTTTTGCTTCTTGCTTTGTGACCATTTTTATGACAATTTTACACATTTCCTCTGCAAATTGTTGTTACTTTTTTTCATGTAAGAATATCTAAGTTTAATTGTAAGTGTACATGTTGGTAGTGTTTGTTTAAGAAAATATATGTATATTTGTGAAAAAACTTTCAAAAAACTTTAAAAGTGATTTTATCAATATTAAGTCCTTGGCAAGGCATATTACTACTACTAATATTTTTTAATATATATTTACGGTAGGAAATGTACAAAATACCTTCATGGAACATGATCTTTACTTAATATCCTAATGATTTTTGGCATAAAAGAATATGATAATTTTGACCCATACAATGTATTGTTGGCTATTGCCACAAATATACCTGTGCGACTTATGACTGGTTTTGTGCTCCAGGGTCACATGTATTTCAGGGGTGTAACGGTACACAGAAGTCACATTTCGGTACGTACCTTGGTTTTTGCGTCACGGTTTGGTACAATAAGAAAAATACTTGTCCAATTCTCACTATTAATGATTACTTTTGCCTTAATAAACCCCTAATTACTGCTAGTTAGTGCGGTAGTTGTTAAGTTTAGGTATTGGGTAGATTAAGGGATGTAGAATATGATCATGCAGAATAGGCCATTAATATGTGCTTTATAGGTATTAAGCCAAATATCCTAGTAATATGCATCCTAATAAGCAACTAGTTAATAGTGAGAATATGACCCTAAACTAAAGTGTTGAAACTAAAGTGACTTGTTTTCAAGCCATCAACAGCGTTGCATTACCGTGCGTGCACCCTTCTGGATTGGAGTGTGGATCGCCTGTGAATTGCCTGTAAGTACCAAATCGTGACGTCCCTACCATGACACCCCTAATATATATATAAATATATATATATAATACACACACAGTACACTTTGAGAAGGAAATGTGCTCAATTGTCATCAAAAAAATGCAAAGTCATAAACATATGATGCAAAATATAATTGACTTTATGGTGAAATATCTGGAAATTTCATGACGTTCACCCTGTTAGGCAAATTTAAAACAAGTAGAAACATTGGGTGGTGGAGGCCTAATGGTTATAAAAGATGGACTGTAAACTCAAAAGTTACAGGTTCAATCCTAAATAAAGTTAAAACTCAGTTCTGCATTACCCCCCCTGCAATTGGACGTCTATAATAAACAAAAGCAATTTGATATTCTCTGCAGTTTAGCTGGGGTCACCTGTGGCCTTCCACAGCACGGTGATTTGGCAGATGTTCCTAGCCAATAGAAAAGCAGACTGTTTAAATGGCATTATCTCACCTGCCCAATAGGAGCAAAGGCCTGTTTGTGTCAGCAGCTCAGGGACTGCAGTAGAATGTGTGTGTATGAGTGTGTGCGAGAGCGAGAGAGTTACATCATCTAACATTGGTTAGAAGCAGAAGTCACTGTTTCTTCATCTCATTTCTGGACACTGGGCATTTCTTGTATGTACCGGTGATGATACATGTGGCTGAAGCCAAAGATTTATCCCACATCCCGTCAGTAACGTGACTCCCGTGTCCTCTTTCCGATGGAGAGATGATCGGTCATTTAGCAGCATGTATCTGGTCTTTAATCTTCACTTTGTATTCACTCTTAGCAGCGCTCTATAAATATAAGTACATATATACATACTTAGTGCAAGTATACATAGTGCACACAGTATGAATGATAAGCAGTCTTTAGATTATTTTTTATTTTTTTAATGGAGGTTGGTCACCAAACATTGATCAATAAGTTTAATCAAACTGTCCCTGATCAAGCACAAGGGAAATGCATGAGATTAATTTGAAAAGCATGCCGTATCCCCGGATCGATGCGCTCGCTAATGGAAAAACTTTTTTTTTTTTTTTTGCAATTCTGAAAATATGAGCTTGCTGTTCTTCGTGATAGTGATTAAACTACTTTAAAGATCAGAATAAAATGTCAAAACTTGGGAGCTGTGTGCTTATGGGAATTAAATGTGTCTTCATGTATCAGATTGATGAAAAGCTCCATTCATGACTTAGATCAGCTTTGAATGTTGAAGGTGGTGTCCGTCCATCTCATCTGTGCGTTTGCGTGTCTCTGAAGAATATTGAACTGAGCCCTTGGAGCCACGTACATTTACTGTGTGATAATAACGGTGCAGTTATTCCTAAGATTTGCACTTTATTCCTTAGGCACTTATTAATTGGAGATGATTTACATTTATAGTGTTAATGTCTTTTACCCCTTTAAAGGAATGTTTCAGTTTCAGAAGTTCAGCTGATGCATGGTTCATGTCCATATCCGTAGAGGATCATTTCAAACAAACAACTCTTTTTTTTACAGTATTGTGCTTAAAATGGAAAGATTTTCTGTAGGTTTCCTGGTGTTGTGTGAAATTTACAGGGTTTACTTTTTGCATTACAGTAATGAGAAATGCTTAATTTTCATGGGGATAATGTCACACAATTAAAGGCACAATATGTAAGATTTTTAGATTAAAATAGCCAAAAATATATTATATATTTTGTTGACTTGTGTACTTATCATCCCAAATGTTATATAACATTGTTAAATTGCTTATTTTCTTGATTTACCATGTTTTTACCATACCAGACAACACTATTTTGTCAAGTGGGTAACAGCATAATCCGAGAGAGCTTTCTTCACCATGCAATATATTTAAAAATTAATTGCATGTCATTTAGCAACATAAGTCCTGTTTTTATTAATTATTGCAATATCGATCTAGATAACCAAGTCTCTGACAGCAGCCACCAAGCAAATGCACATAGTAACGCTATCATTTTCAACACACTCAAATGTATTTAGTCTGATTGTTTAAACCATGTAAAACAGCACTGCGTTACCCCACATATGCATCGAAAGAGCAGAAGCGGCGACTGCAACATGAGCATAATAAAAGCTCTGCTGGACTCGTTCCACTCCCACAGCTCTCGGCCCGGGGTGCTTCGTACCATAGTAACGTTAATAAAACTTTAATACACTAGCTCATCTATAAACATGATTTCTGACCGAGTCCGTTTGATTCCTTTCCACTGGCTGTGGAGGTGAAGACGCTCATTCACGGTGTTATCAAGCTATGCCTTTGTTTTGAATAAGCGACCTCTAGTGAAAATTATATTGTGCTTTTAAGGATACTAAAAATATAATTGATTTTAGGGTCAAATATTATCTGAGTTTATTTTTCAGTCAGATTCACCCAGTAAGGCAAATTCAAAAAATTGAAAATGGGGCGCCTAATGCTTATAAATAAGGGACACAGACATGATTGTAAGCAGTTTTGTCCCTATTATCATGCTAGTGTAATGAAGTCTTATGGTGACGTTCCACAACCAGTTTATTTTATTTAATATTGTCTTTTTTGCATTACAGTAATGAGAATTTAGGAAGAAAATATGCTTAGAGATACTGTAACTCAATAAATCATCCCAAAATAGGCATCTTTTTTGCAAAATATAATAATTAGGTTGACCCTAAAATGTAAGTCAAACAAATAAGATAAATTCACAAATATAATAGTATAGCCAAATGGTTATAAATGTGTGACAGACATGTTAAGTAAGCATTTTTATTTATTTATAGTAATATAGTATACCAAGTCATTATGGTTGCACTTCACAAACAGTGTATTTTAAGACTCGCTTATTACTATCAATACCATTTTTCCAAACGAATTAACAAGTGCAAATTTATTTTTTATTTTTATTTTCTAATATATATTTATGGTCCCTTTTAAACATTCTGTTGACTATAAGTAACTTTGTCTATTCATGTCAACTTATTCTAACCCTCTCAGTCTACTAATACTCATGTAGGTGCAACGTTACTTAGTCAACACAATATGTTAAACGGACCATCAAAATAAACTGAAACCCATTTTTCTGTTTGAAAAATCACACATTCTGTTCCTAGAGCATCAGTTGCACTCAACCTGAAACATCCCTTTATATTTTATTGTGTATTGTCACTAAAATATTAGTACACTGAAATATCAAAATTGAATTCCATCACTTAAAGTGTGTGTGAGAGGCTAATCTAATGAGCAGTAGATTTGTGAATAAAGGCAGTTGGTTGTTAGTTTAGTTTCAGACATGATGTGTTTGTTGTTGATGTGTTCTCATTAATAAGATTCATCACCGTGTTTTAGATGCTAGAGCTGGCGTAACGGAGGCCAGAATCACAGTGGCTTTGAATGGACTCGTCATGTTTTGTTTTGTGAGACTGAAGGCTTGTGTCTGATGTTTTCTGTTTATCAGTGTTGTACCACGTCAGGCTGTTTCTGCTCTAATGTGCCGAGCAGTGTTGTTTGTTAACTGACTTTAAAGGCACTTATGTTGTTTGATGTCTGATAGCATCTGGTGATTTCATCAAGAGAGCGTAAATGTCATTGGCAGAATTGTTTCAATGCCTCCAAGTAGTTTGTGAAACTGGCAGAATTTTTACTAGAGACATTTTAAGTTGTGTAAGAGTGGTTGGAAAAGCAGGGGAAAGTGTAATTGCTATTAAATCTGTAATTCTCAGTCCAGCCATATGGATGAACCCACATCTACACTCCATATTTTACAGGTGATGGATATATATGTGTAGAAGTATTATTTTCAAATACCACACTTTAGTTCCCAAGGAAATTATTTTTCATGTTTAATATTTTGCAAAGATAAAGACAAAAATATGATTTTATTTTTTTACCATTCTTTGTTGCCCTTCGGTGGTACTGACCTGAAGATGACGACGACAATGATGATGATGATGACAGAGAATACAAAGAGCAATTATTTGCACTGAATATGCATTTTGGAGAATTCTGTGAAATGTATACAATGGCAAGCTACATTTCCACGCTTTGTGGAGAAATACTGTATGTCGAGTCAGATATCTGTATATAGTTTGACCTTTGTACATATATATACATAAGAGTATTCATGGTCCTGATCACTCCAGCCTTTGGTTCTTTTATTTTCATCGAAAGGCATTTGCTGACTGCATTGTGCTTGAATCTGAATTTAGACATGTACAGCGCCAGTATCTATGAAATGACAACTATAAAATGATGACGATGAAAAACAGCCTGTTTGTGTACTTGTCTTCTTGGTGTGGAAGGCTTCTGTTAAATGAGAAAATATTCCTGCCAAAAGCTAACGGTTTATAAAACTGGGGCCTTACAAAAAAATTTACTCTTTCCTGCTATTGACAGAATTTTCCAGCTTTCCATGTTTTCATTGTTATACGGTAGGGAGCGATATTACACATCTTCTGAAAGAGAACTAAATCTCCTGATCAAAACACAGGCGAAGAAGCAGCAGAAACAAGCAATAAAGGTATTTTAAAAAATAATGCAATGATCAACTTTAAACTGTAGGGCTGGGTAAAAAATATTGTTTCTCGATTTTAATCGATTATCATTTTTACAAATCGATATAGATCGTTTTCAATTGCATTATTGAGCGCCTCCCATCCAATAAATCGCAAAAATCTTTGTGCTTTACTATTGATATGAAACAAAGTCTCAGATTTCAAATTGCTTCCATTTTATTACAAAATTCAAACACATAAATACCGTTTTGAGATCGCTCTGGCACAGCTCAGCTCAAGATCTTCTCTTCTGCATTAATACCAGTTACAGCGCAAAAGAAACATGAATGAGCATCTGAACGTGTGTTTAAAGATACAGTACAACTTACCGAATCTGTATCCTGTCACATGTAATCTCTCAATCAGTGTTTCAACCGCGGAAAGACGTCAGTAAACAGCTTATAAACAATGCCACATAACGTCACATTTACCTCAGAAAACCCATATCCAGTGTCCATAAACCCGTTAGTCAGCTAGAAATATGAACTCTAGGGAGGAGCGTTTTGCTAAATGTATGCACCAAATTACATATTATAATTTTTTGTTTTTTCTGTTTAATGCATGTTTGAATAAATCTGTCAAGTTTTTATGACAGCCATTATTTAAATGTTTATATCAAAAAACGAATTGAAGTAGAAATATGATTATGTAATTGTGAAGTTAATATAACTTTATTGTTTATTATAAAAAAAGCATAATTGAGTGAAAATTAAATGTTTGTATACAAATCAATTAATTTTTACCTTAAATATTTTAGTAGGCTACAACTGACCCCCATAGTTTACAGTATTAGTTGGGAGATTTGTTTTCCTTGAGAAAATTTGCCATGTATTGTACCTGATATATATCCAAAATAATCCATATTGAATCGAATCGAATTGCAATCTTGTGAATCGGAACTGAATTGTGACATTTGTGTCAATACCCAGCCCTATTAAACAGCATATAAATCAAAATGCCTAAAGTTACTAAATAATGACAGATTTTTTTTTTTTTTTTTTTTTGGTGGTTACAAACTTTCTTCCAAATATCTTCCTTTGTGTTCGGCAGAACAAAGAAGTTTGGAAAAACTTGAGGGTGAGTAAATAATGACAGATTTTTTTTTTTTTTTTTGGTGAACCATCCCTTTAAGCTAGTCTCAGACTAAAATGCATGTTTGAGCTGTTTAAACTGAAAGAATCTTACACTGAGGCATCTTAAAATGTGCCATTTTTTTGTCTCAAGATACACACCAGTAATGGTAATCCTGCCTCCACCAGCTTGCCTTCTTCCCCCCACCAGTGCATCCTGGTGCCATGTGTTCCCCAGGTAAGCGACACACATGCACCCGGCCATCCATGTCATGTAAAAAAAAACGTGATCAATAAGACCAGGCCACCTTCTTTCACTGCTCCGTGGTAGACGTCTGCGCAGGATTTTTTTTTCTTTATTTTTCGTCCCGCTTGGTTCTATTGTTCACCCGCTTACCGCTTAGAATTATTGTATTCCTACCCGACCGATCCCGCTAAATTTCGACCTTTTTTCCCCTAAAGAAAGTGACTGGGATAACAAATATAAAATGTTGGCTCTGCAATCATTTATTTATTTTTTTCTTCTTATGATACTGTCAACACTGTAAAAATGTAACCAGAGAACCATGTGTTTTCCAAGACATGTTTATAAACTACTTAAATGTCCTAATTGAACTAAAGCCTAATCCTGGTTTAATCTAAGCCCTGTCTGTGAAACTGGGCCCTAGAGTTAAAAAGGCAACTGGTCATCAGTAAATCACTGAACAATTAGTTCAATTTAGGAATAATTCATCTAAAAAATGCTAAACAAACGTTTTAAATAACAAGAAAATTGAAACATCAAAAAACAGCTTGTACATCTGTAAAAACAACATTCACTAACTCACTCATTTACATACTCGTCAATCAATTTACGCTTGATGTTTCTAATGATGCTTTCAGATCCCAAATGTCTAGGCCTTAACTTTATAATTTTTCCAAAAATGCATGGCCCCCAGAATATTTTGTTGTATGAATATCTGAAAAAGCAATATATCAAAAGAAAAAAACATTTTATTGTAGTTAAATGCATCATTAGTTGAAGGACTATTCAATTGCGTACAGAGTCATTTGAACTATGCCCGTTGGTCACGCCTTTTGTGGTCTGATTGTACGAAATTGGATAATCCTTCAACCAATCAGACCACAAGAGGCGTGATCAAGGGGCATAATTCAAATGACTCTGGTTGAAGGACTCCCCAGACCAATGATCAATCTTAAGACTGAGCTTACTCTGGTGATTGACAAAAACTTGATTTTTCTCTTGTCTGGCTAATACTTCATCTGTGTTTTGATCATCATTCTGGATCCCAGCCAGATGGGAGTTGAACTAGTCCATCAACACCCCCTAAGCTTCACAGTCCTAGCTGTTTAATGTTGATGATTAACTTACATACAATCGCTTGTTTCTGCTGCTTCTTCTCCTGTTTTTTGATCAGGAGATTCTGTACTCTTTCAGAAGATGTGTAATAGTGCCCCCTACAGTATAACAGTGAATTTTCCATCAATACCGGGGCAAGCGTTATCAGCATCTGAGACAATAGGATTCTACAGTTGAAACAACAGTGTTTCATCTGTAACGCACTGACCACATTTCTGTATGTCGAAGGGCGGTGGTGAAGTGAAGATCTTACCCCTACATATAGACTGTTTGATATCTTCAGATTAGAAAACCGTCAAGTATAGTTGGGACATGCTACATCGTTCTTTAAAAAAGTAAAAAGATAAACTATAAGCAGAAGACCTTTTATTCTGAAAAATGTTTCACAACTCTGGCCAATGGATTAAAAAACTGACATCACTTGCTGAATTAAAAAGTGCACAACTCAATTATGCATAATACATGCTTTCTTAAATAACAAAATTCCAGAATTAACTTTTTTTGTGCATGAGTAAAAACTTTCTATAAGAGGGTCACACATTAAAGAGTTTGCATAACATTTACAATAGTATATTGTACAAAATATATAAATAACTCAAACTTTATACAAAATAATCAAATGCTAAACAGAAAATGAAGCAATGGAACAGTTCCCCATGTTTTCTAATATAAACATATTTCACATACAGGCCCTCCTTTAATAAAAGGGCATCATAGCACCAGTTCTAACATCATGAAACGTCACTTCATGTACAGTCAATATCTTGACATCCACACAGATGTTTTTTTTTATCAAATGTTACAGTAAACAATGAGTGGCATAATCTGGGACTTTTGGAAAATATAATTGCTACAATCTAAATCAAAAAGGCACTTTTCTCCTGTTTACTGTCCAATGTGAGCCCTATATCACAACAGTACTTCAACACAGACAATATTAAAATACCCTGAAAGAACGACGAATGCTCAAGTATGAACGGTGTATGCGGAGAATAAAGTGCATCTGTGTGTTTGAACATGATCGCTGCTCGTGACATCAAGCACAGCCGGTCCACAGCTCTTGTGAAAACAGCACGGCCAACACGTCCTCCTGCGCTTTGTTCACACAGTTCGTAAACACACTCCTGCTTTTGCGTGTGTGTGCTATGATGAGTTGAGCTGAGACTGACTCTCTTCTACACTTCTGGAGTCGAGCTCTGGAGCACCACCTACAAAAACACAATTACAACCATTCAAATCACAAGACATTGCATTACTTAGTATATTAGGTCAGGGTTATTATAGTTAACTGAAACCATAATACAATTTTTTTGTTACTTGAAATAAAGTAAACGTTAATTAAAATACAAAAAGCATAAGAAAAATCGATCATTTTGACCCATACAATGTATTGTTGGCTATTGCCACAAATATACCCATGAGACTTGTGACTGGTTTTGTGCTCCATTGTCACATATTATACTATATACAGCAGAAAAATAAACACTACTTTACGTTCTGAACACGTGAGACCAATCCAGCCGTTTAGGCACATGCAGCGTCCGTTTCTGCTGTCGCACTGAGCTCCGTTTTCACACTCGCATGTGAGCGCGCAGTCAGGCCCGTACCGGTTCATACTGCAGTCTGCTTCAACACAGCACACAATATCAACGCATATTCAGATACAGTATAATAATCAAAGTGCACAGTCACAGACTCACCACTGTCACACCTGACTCCTGTCTTTCCCGAGGGGCAGATACACCTGCCGCTAACCGGGTCACACGGTGTCCCCCCCGCACAGTCACATGACCGAGTGCAGTTCGGACCGAACGTGCCCTGCTCACATTCTGAGGAAGAAAACGAGTTTTAGTATCATTGACATGCCATTTATAGTTTTTGTTCATATTTTATTTTGTTTTCAGTTTAAAGTTTTAGCCATTTTGTTAACTTTCCTCTCTTTCTACAACATGCATAAGTAATGCTTTCATCTCTTGTTCCTGTTCCTTTTTTTTACTGCGTTTTGATCCAAAGCTTTTGTTTTCTTTCAGAAGTTGTAAAATAGCACCCCTACCATAAAACGGTAAAAAAACAAAGTCTGGAAATGTTGTCAATGGTGTGGAAAGGGTTAAAGGAACACCACTTTTTTTAAAAAATAGGCTCATTTTCTAACTCCTCTAGAGTTGAACAGTTGAGTTTTACCGTTTTTAAACCCATTCCGCCGATCTCCAGGTCTGGTGGGAGCACTTTTAGCATAGATCATTAAATCTGATTAGACCGTTAGCTGACCAAAGAGTTTCGATATTTTTCCTATTTAACTCTGAAGTTGGCAGAGTTTTTCAACCGCGCCTCAACCTCAGTTTTTTTTTCCCTTAGTGTGAAAGACTCAAAATTCTCTGTCGATTTTGGTCATTCAGGCGAGTTTTATACATCTTTATAATCTGTCAAGTTTTTATTTGTGTACACTCTTTTTGCAAAATGAAAACATACATGACGCGCGATCTGCAGCCTCTATGTCAATGACGTTCATTCAGATAATCTTCAGAAAATAAACTAACTTAGGGAATACTTATCACACAAACATGAGACATATGTCTAAAGAAACTCTGAAGTATCAAGTTTTAAATAATGTAAATCAAATTGAAAACAAATATTCTGTTTATGTAATCTGTTTGAAAAGAGAGATATGTCAATCGCGAGTGATTCGTCATTGTGAGGTAACTTTATTCTGTTAGTGTCTGTGAATATTAAACCGCAAAAGGCCACACTTCGTTAAGTTTTGTAAATCCTTTCTTTAAAGTGAAATTCGTTGAATGCTCAGTTTGAAACCAAAACTAGCAACAACATTATTAGTCAGAAGTCTTGTGGACACACATCTATTGTTTTATGGCCTTAATTTGGTGTCAAATGTTATTCTCTCAAAAATACAAGCATGTACTCACATATTGCTCACACATTATGGTAGCCCAGTTTGTGCTGAATACAGTGTAATGGCACCTTTTCCATTAATGTGTTTATAAGCAAATGAAAAAAGCACAAATGTCAGAGCATGTCAAAACTTCTAAAGAGTTCAAACTTGGCTCTTCTGTAGTTACATTGTGTACCAAGACCGACGGAAAATGAAAGTTTTGATTTTCTAGAGCGATACGCCTAGGAACTATTCTCTCATTCCTGAGTAATAATCAAGGAACTTTGCTTTCGTACCATGAGTGCAGCGGCGCAATGATATTACACAGCGCCTGAAACATCAACATAACCAACATGACAACCTGCTAGCACAGTTGTGAGCGATTATTCAGAAGATATTTACTTTGGTGCAGATCCTGACCCGTATCTATTTGAACCAGAATACGTGCAACTACACAAACTTAGTGCCGGTCACGCTGGAAGTTACCTAGCTGGGGACTATTTTCAGGCGCTGCGTAATATCGTTGTGCCGCTGCACCCATGGTACTGCAGCAAAGTTCCTTGATTATTATGCAGGAATGAGAGAATAGTTCCTATCCATATCGGATATATTTTCTGTCGGTCTTAGTACACAATGTAACTACAATCAGTACAGTAAAAACAGTCAAGTTTTAAATAGGAAAAAAATCAAACTCTTTGGTAAAAAAATTGAGCGAGATGTTAACGGTCTAATCAGATTCAATGATCTATGCTATGCTATGCTAAAAATGCTACCACCAGACCGGCTGAATGGATTTGAAAATGGTAAAACTCATCTGTTCAACTCTTGGGGGTTTAGAAAATCTGCCTTTTTCAAAATCAGTGGCGTGTTCCTTTATTTAGAAGATTAGATGGGCGTGCTCCTCCTGAAATTCCGCTTAATAACATGACTGATGTACAGGATGAGCATCTCACCTCTCTGGCATCGTGAGCCGTGAAATCCCGCGGGACAGAGACACTGTCCGTTTCTCGGGTGGCAGGACGCCTCGTTCACACAGTCACACTGCTGCTGACAGCGAGACCCGTACAGACCGGCAGGACACACTGAAACACACTCACTGTCAGAAAGCATTCGACCTGTGCTGTAAAAGCTTTATGCGAGTGTGTGTGTTTCTGGATCTCACCATGTTCACACAGATGTCCGTAATACCCTGCTTCACACTGGCAGGTTCCTGTCACTCGGTCACACGTGCTGTTGTTCAGACACAAACACTGAAGCGCACAATCAGGACCGTACCGACCCTCGGGACATTCTGTCATCACACACACACACACACACACACCGATTACAGACAGTTACACCACTTAAACACAGCCACGCAGAGATGATGTTGCCATTGGTAACAGAAATCTGATCTGAGTTGGAGAGTATCTCTATTTAAAAATCATCTTTAACTGAAATCAAATGTAAACATTAGATGAAAGAAATATTTAAGAAAGTAACCAACTTGTGGAAATTTGGTCAACTATTAAGGTGAAGCCCTAATATAGAGAATGATAAACACACACACACACGTCACCTTTCTCGCAGTGTGAGCCGGTCCAGCCGAGTCCACATGAGCAGTTTCCAGAGACGGCGTCACACAGGCCTCTGTTCCTGCAATCACAGCGCCGGGAACAACCGGATCCAAACCAGCCCGCAGGACAGACTACAGACACACATACATCCATCAGAGAAACCCTCAAACACGTCACACATCAGCCCAAACACCAGCTCACCTTGTTCACGCTCATCTCCCACACATCTGCCTGTGATTGGGTCATTCCTCGCCCCCTTTCCACAGACAGCCACATGGACACAGTCCAGCCCGTACCGTCCGGCGGGACACGCTGAAGAGGAGAGGATTGTGCTGGTGAGTGTGCGGTCTGTGTGATGAAGTGTGTGTGTGTGTGCTGTGCTGTGCAGAGACTCACTGAGGTTGCAGCGAGCCCCGATGAATCCGGCTGAACACTCGCAGGCGCCCGAGACGGACTGACAAACGGCAGCGTTCAGACACTGACACTGATGCTCACAGCCGGGGCCGTACAGCCCATCAGCACACGCTGCAACAGCCCAAACCACAGCAGTCACATGATGCACATCTTGCTGAAAACTTTACATCGTCATAGCAATACAAAGAGCCTGGTCTTGCCTATTATAGTGAAATAACCTTCATATACAGTAGAGCAGGGATTCACACACCCCTCCCACCTGAAATTACTGTGGTTAAAATATATATTAGCTGAAATAAATACAATATGTAAAAATGCTTTTATTTCAGCTACTTTACAAGGCAATATTCCTCTTCATTTAGCTTAAGTTGTACTAAAACTGAAATAAAATTAATAAAAACTAATTAAGTTATAAAATAAAACCTAATAACAAAAACACAAATTACTATAAATTAAAATCAGTACATTTTAGTTATTGCTTTATTTTAAAATTATTTTATATATGATTTTGCGTTTTACTAAGGTGTTACACGTTTAAGATTTGCTGTTTTAATTAATGTTTTATACACGTTATTTTTAAAATATTTATTTTGTTAAAAAGCATAAAATGTAAAGCTAACATACACAATTTTAAATCATCTAAAATTTGTTTAAAATTAATATGATGAGCATAAAATTACAATACTTTTAAAAATAAAAACTCAATTAAAAATGTGTAAAAAAGTATTTTAAGTGTTTTAAATTGTATATGTTTGTTATATATTGTGTATTATGTAAATTGTTTTAGATTGGGTTTTTTTACATAAAAGTATATTCATTATAGTTTTACATGTAATGATTTTTATCAATAAGATTAAACTTATATTTCTAAAATAAATAAATAATTTAAAAAAATTAAGAACAAGAATTACTAACATTTACTAATTTAGTTTTTAGTTTTGTTTTAAATATTTTTAAAAGTTTTTTATTTAGATTTTTTTATATATATCTCTAAAGTATTTAGAAGTATTTAATAAAAATGAATAAAATCATAAAAATTTAAATACACTTTTGAACATTTTTTAATTAATACAAACTATAGATATTTAAAAAATCAAAATGACAAAATAAAACAAAAATAAAAAACTAAATTTGTAAATGTTAGTAATTATTTTAGTTCTTCATATTAAAATGATTTATTTATTTTAGATTTTTTTTATTGATAAATTGATGTTTTATTTTATTGATAAAAATCATCAAACATAAAAATAAAATGAATCCATACTTTTAAATAATAAAACATAAGCATATACAATTTAAATAAATACATTTTAAAATAAAATTAAAAATGTCAATATTAAAATGCACTTAAACTAAATCATAAAATCTTTTGTATAATATTTTTTATTAAATTCTTTTAATGTCTTTTAGAATAATATTATATATTTTTAGTGTATTTATTTTCAAATTCTTTTAATGGTACATGTTTATTATTTTATGAATGCTCATCAGTTCCCTCTCATGAGCCTCTGGTGTAACCCACAGAGGAACAGACCCAAACACTCACTCAGTTCACACGTGTGTCCGGTGAATCCGGGCGCGCAGTAACACACTCCAGACTCCGGGTGGCACAGCTGGTTTCTCTCGGAACACTGACACACCTGGTTACAGTTGATGCCGAAGGTGCCGGGCAGACAGACTGTTGGGACAGACACAGCTGATGATGGGATGTTATTCATCATAAAAACATCACGCAGTACTCGGGTCAAAACGCTGCCCTTAGGGAATTAGCAGAGAAACACGCTAGACCATGTTTATTTTCCCAAAGCATGTTATTGGGCTCAGTGTGAGCGATTCATTCGTATATATATATATATATTATGCATCCACTACCACCGTTCTGCTCACCAAGGCTTCTATATTTGTAATAACTTGTCAGTGATTTTCCATGTCATGCTCAGACTCACTGTGCTCGCAGCCGTGTCCCGTGTGTCCAGGAGGACAGCCGCAGTCTCCGGTCACGTGATGACAGGACGAGCCCGGCGGACAGGAGCAGCGCTGGAGACAGTCCTGACCATACGAGCCCGGCAGACACACTGACACACACCACAAGAGTCACACACACACTTCAAATCAAGCCACAGTACATATTTCATGAGAACACTTAATGATCTATACATGTGTTACTGAATTCATCTTTATTAATATTAGTTAATAAAAGTACAGCTGTTGATTGTTTGTTCATGTTAGTTCACACACACACACTGCATTACCTAATGCTAACAAACACAATCTTCACTTTAATAATGTATTAGTTAATGTTGAAATGAACCAAGATTAATAAATGCTGTAGAAGTATTGTTCGTGTTGGACTAGTTGGATAAATATTTAATGAAATATTGAATTATTTACTATGGGTGATACTGATAGTATACAAGTAATATTTACAAAATAACAATTCAATAATAAATAACATTTCTATGTGAAAACACTAGAAGGTAAAATGTAATATATATGAATCATTCAATAATACATTACTTTTTGAAAAAATACTGAATAATTGTTATTTATTAAATAATTAATAAACAAACATTTAATTCAATATTTAAGAATTATTTATTATGGGTGATAACTTAAGAATATACACGTAAAAATTATATTTATACATTAAATTCTGGAAGATAAAAATTATATAAAGCATTTAATAATAAATGAATAATTACTGAAACATTTTTTATTAAATAATAATTAAATAAATATTTCATTAAATTATTATGGGTGATAATATTCAAGTAATACTATTCATAAATTAAATATTTTCATAAAGTGAAAATACAATAAGGTCAAATATATATATATATGTATGTATATATAATTAAAGAATTATTAGATGAACATTTAATTAATTATTTATTATGGGTGATAACCGATTTGATAATTTCAAACTAATATTAATTACATCATTAATAAGTATTAAATAATGAATCATTAATTAAACATTTAATTAAATATGTAAAACAATTTATGGATGATATGACCCATGAAATATGTTTTTAGTTGAGAGCGTGTGATATCATGGATGGACATACATCTGGACACTGAACTGACCTTTCTCACAGCGTCTTCCTCTCCATCCCGCAGGACACTGGCACTGACCGCTCACATGATGACAGGGGGCGCTGTGGTCACACTGACAGCGGCCCTCACAGCCCAGTCCAAACCGCCCGGATACACACGCTGACACACACACACACACACACAGGCTGGTTTTATTGGCATGTTCAATCATTCTCTCAGAGAGAATATGACTCTTTAAATCAGGTCAGGATTACACACTAATATCCTAACAGTTAGTCTTTATTAAAATTTTGACCAGTAGTAGCCAAAGCCTCTGTATCGACTACAGTATGAAGGGTTTTTTTTATATATTTGAGAGTCTCTTCTGCTCAACAAGGCTCAAAAATACAGTAAAAATAGTGAAAGATTACAATTTAAAAGAACCATTTTCTATGTGAATATATAGTGCAGTGTAATATATCCCTGTGATTAAAGCTGAATGTGTCATCATTACTCCAGTCTTCAGTGTCACATGACCCTTCACTAATCACTCTGATTTGATGCTCTAATATCAATGATATCTGAACAGTATTGTTTTTAACGCATCAAATAAATGCTCGTGCAAACACACTACCCATAGAAATTTTTAAATAATCACGTCTCTTATGCTAATGCATTTATTTGATGCGTTAAAAACAATACAACTTTACTGTATTTTTGAGCCTTTTTGAGCAGAAGAGACTCTCAAATACATAAAAAAAAACCTTCATACTGTAGTCGATACAGAGGCTTTGGCTACTACTGGTCAAAATTTTAATAAAGACTAAATGTATCTTGTTAGTTTACACTATATTGTATATGCTTTTTCTTCAATCCTTAGTTGGACAAGAACTTTAATGGTCAATCATTCTTGGTATAATCTGGATTTAAAGGGACAACTGGGTGGGATGGGTGGGATGGATGGGTGGGTGGGTGGGGTGGGTTGGGCTGGTGGGGTATTTTTCATACTGGTTAACATTTGTATTATACAGCCACAACATTTTTCTTTTTCAGCTTTCGTTTCACTATGTGCTGTTGAAAATTCCACCTTCAAAGGAAAAATCCAATAAAAACTGTTAAACGAAGACTAACTGTTAGGATATTCTTGAAGGGCCAGTAGCCTTTGGTGTTGATCACACAGATGACCTTACCGTTCTCACAGAGCTCTCCCGTCCAGCCCGGCTGACAAACACATCGACCCGTCTGTCCGTCACACTGACCGCCGTTCTGACACTTACACCTGTCCTGACAGTCTGACCCGAACCGACCCGCTGGGCACTCTGAGACCACACACACACACACACACAAATATAAAATCTGACTGGATGATCCATATTCAAAATCAGTGTGACATCATTGTATATATAGTGTTTTGCATATAGAGTCGGGAAACATTACTATTTCTAATGTTTTTGAAAGAAGTCTTCTGCTCATCAAGTGTGCAGTCATCTGATCAAAAATACGGAAAAATCGGTAATGTTGTGATATACTACAACTTCATCATTACTGCAGTCTTCAGTGTCACATGATCCCTCAGAAATCACTCTCAGATGAGGATTTATTATCAAATGTTGAAAAACAGGTTTTTGTAATAACCTGTGATATTTTTTTCAGGATTTTTGATGAATCAAAAGTAAAAAGAACAGCATTTATTTAAAACAGAAATCTTTAACAATATCCACTACTGTTCACAGGTTTGGGGTCAGTGATTTTTTTTCTTTCTTTTTTTGAAAGAAATTAACACTTTTATTCAGCAGGGATGTGTTCAATTTATTTTTTTAAAATTTATAGTAAAGATCTATATTATTCAAAAAGATTTCTGTTTTGAATAAATGCTGTTCTTTTTTAACTTATTATTCATCAATAAATTCTGTATCACACGTTCCAAAAAAATATTAATCATCACGTGACAATGATTTCTGACGGATCATGTGACAATGAAGTAATGATGATAAATTCAGCTTTGATCACAGGAATAAATTACACTGCACTATATATTAAAGTTGGAAAACATCATTTTAAATTGTAATAATATTTCACAATATTACTGATTTTTACACATAAATGCAGGCTTGGTGAGACATTTAAAAAAAATAGTAGACGGAAATAGTTCTTCAACTTTGATAAAAGTCCAGACCAGACTCAATATTCCACACCACAAATCCAGAAACAAGCAGATCCCGTTATAATCCTCGTAACTATTGTCCATATTTGAAGACCCAAATCAATGTGGTCCAGTGTAGGTAAATGATGCTGCCTTCACATGCTCTCGGAAAGTTCCTACTTCCCACTTCAGAAGTCGTGATTACGAGCTTATTGCATTCAAGTGCTCTGTTATCGGAATGAACAGGAATTGTGGAGGACACCAGGTTTATTCTGGCCTATTTATTGGTAAAGTCTTATTAAAACCAAAATGATATGTGGTGTCACATCCACTGACAATAAACATTTCTGATGCTATACAGACAGTCGCTTTCTGCCGATATAATTTCGATCAAATGCACGCTGTTTTCAGCCTATAAAACATACAATACGCTTCAAATGTTTATGGCACACCCATCTCGTGAATTTGGGTAACAAAATTATTTCCGAATTCCCAGTGGTAAACACGACATCAGAGGGCGTTCATGTTCTTGTTTTTACGATAATTCCGAGAGCACGTGAAGACATATGGAAGGATTTTTGGGTCAGATTATAAACTAAAAGTCTAAAACTAGTCGAAGTCCAAGTCAAAAATTAATTTGGTATTTAGCATTGGGCATTTTCTATTTAGGATTGGGCATTTGGTCATTTAGCCATTTAGGATTTAGGATTGGGAATTTGGTATTTAGGATTGAGCATTTAATCATTTAGCCATTTAGGATTGAGGATTGGGGATTTGGGGATTTAGGATTGAGGATTGGGGAGTGTATGCCAATTAGGAGGCGTGGTCCAAATACTGGAGGCTGGGTTTGAAATGGCTGGTGCGCAGAGGCACCTTATGTACAGCAGAGGGAGCTCCCAGTGATAAGGAGCACACTGTAATGAAACCAAACGGAGCGAGCGAGGGGCTGTAATCATATATATATATTTATATATATAAAAACGCAACGCAACGCAAAAAAAAAAATGATACTGACTGAGATGGCAGAGCACGAAGAGAACCACAACATTTACTCTGAAGAGGACGCTCTGTCAGTGTGCTCCTTATCACTGGGAGCTCCCTCTGCTGTCCATAAGGTGCCCCTGCGCACCAGCCATTTCAAACCCAGCCTCCAGTATTTGGGCCACGCCTCCTAATTTGCATACACTCTCCAATCCTCAATCCTCAAATGCCCAATCCTAAATCCCCAAATCCCCAACCCTCAATCCTAAATGGCTAAATAATTAAATGCCCAATCCTAAATCCCCAAATGCCCAATCCTAAATCCCCAAATCCCCAACCCTCAATCCTAAATGGCTAAATAATTAAATGCCCAATCCTAAATCCCCAAATGCCCAATCCTAAATCCCCTAATCCCCAATCCCCAATCTTCAAATGCCCAATCCTAAATCCCCAAATCCCCAATCCCCAATCTTCAAATGCCCAATCCTAAATCCCCAAATCCCCAATCTTCAAATGCCCAATCCTAAATCCCCAAATCCCCAATCCCCAATCTTCAAATGCCCAATCCTAAATCCCCAAATCCCCAACCCTCAATCCTAAATGGCTAAATAATTAAATGCCCAATCCTAAATCCCCAAATGCCCAATCCTAAATCCCCAAATCCCCAATCCCCAATCTTCAAATGCCCAATCCTAAATCCCCAACCCTCAATCCTAAATGGCTAAATAATTAAATGCCCAATCCTAAATCCCAAATGACCAAATGCCCAACCCTAAATAGAAAATGCCCAATCCTAAATAGAAAATTAATTTTAGACTTGGACTTTAAGTTTCAAATTTAGGATTTTAGTTTTGGTTTAAGACTTTTAGTTTTAGACTTTTAGTTTATAATCTGACCCAAAAATCCCTCCATAAAGGCAGCGTTAGACCTCTCTATTTCCCACATGTACCATGCAATAGCCAACGCATCACTGATACAAATAATGAGGGTCGGTAAAAGGAGACCTTCTACAAACAGAATATAACCAAACATTAGTATAAAGTTCAACAACAATGAAATACAATTTGTACAGCCACTTTTTAAATATGGGGGGGAAAGGACCTTACTTTGATGGTTTGTAACCAATCAGGACATTATTAAATGTAAGGTTACCATGCCTTCCTCTCTTCTTCTGCTGTCTACCTGTACTTAACCTTAGCAAAAAAAGAACAATAGTGGCCCCTAATGATGATTAGTATAATAACACCCCATGTAACTGTTACAATGCTTCTAAACTTTTGACCGATACTGTATATGTTATTAAACTCTTTTTAAATATTGCTTTTGATGCATTTTTTTTATTTTATTTAGATAAATCGTTTTTTTTTGTTGAGACTGGTGGTAAAAGATCTGCATAACACATTGTGAGATTTTGCTTATGTTGAACTTTAGCACTGAGGCTTCATGAACCTGCACGTAATCAGTCACGTCTGTAAGAGTTCACGGCGTTCGTTTGCACTCCTGAAACTCATGGCAGAATTATTATGAGGTGTGAGGAGAAGAAACCAAGATCTCCCATGAGACGTGACGAACGTGCAGTGACGTCAGTGAACACACACTCAAAGACCAGCACAACACTAAACACACGATGTAATGCCTGGAAATCAGCGTACACTGACCAGTGACGGCCATTACTGCAACTGATCAAAACTACAACTGAAACGATGCTCAACAGGCCGAGCTTTAGTGCTGTCGCCAGAGGTGGAAAGTAACTAATTACATTTACTCGCGTCACTGTAATTTAGTAGTTTTTCTGTGTACTTCTACTTTTTTAAGTAGTTTTAAAAAGCTGTAATTTTACTTTTACTTAAGTACATTTTGATTGAAGTATTGTACTTCGCTACATTTTAAACCACATCCGTTACTGAGTAAAAATAAATCATTAATGCAAAGGGGAGGAAAAAAGCGCGACCCGGAAACAACTATATTGAACAGAGACGCGGAAGAGAACAAGTGCGCAAATATCAGATGGAGACGAACAGACGTCAGTGACGCAGACCCAGCTGAAAGCAAAACGCCGTCGTGAGCCCCTGGCCAGGATGGAAATACTTTGGATACTGAAAAAAAATAACATGGTGTTGTCTTGGAGGATATCAAATGTGCACAAAATGTGGACGCAAATGAAGAAACACATAGAACATGTTCGGGCACACATCCCTCTGTGCAGATAAAGGTATGTTTATAACTTAAGGCCGAATGATTTCTGTGACGCAGAGGGAATCCCGCTATCCAGTCATGAACATTAACTTTACATTATAACGTAGGATTCACATCATATACACAAACTGATGGATGAACAAATAACTCGAAAGAATAAATCAAATCGCGACATGGTCTGTAAATATTAAAGCACAAAACATTGCTATATGAATATATGATCTGCTTGTTCTGTCTGTGAATGAGCTGCTCCGTCTACTACATACAGGACTCTATTATTCTTAAACATTTTAATGAATTAATGATAAAATTAAGTTGTTAATCTAATTCATAATCATTTATTGAATTTAGTTTATTAGACATGTTTTATTGAATTTTTAATAAACAAAACAAACAAATGGTTTTAAGTTTGTTATGATAAAGCATTTGTTCAACCAAAAAAAAAAAAAGACCAATCATCTTCATTCATTTAACATCATTTTAACTAACCATAATTTAATAATAGGTACAGTTTATTTATTAAATAATTGTTTAAAACAGTGATGTTTTCTGAGATAGTTGTCATATCGCCATTCCATCACAACCCTACAGGGGAGAGTCCCCCCCCATGGTTAAAAAAAGTACATTTTAAATGAGCTACTTTTTACTTTTACTTGAGTAAATTTTTAGATCAGTAATTTTACTTGTACTTAAGTAAAATTTCATTGAAGTAACAGTACTTTTACTTGAGTAGAATATTTTGTTACTCTTTCCACCTCTGGCTGTCGCAGAGATGATGCTCGTTCAACTCTGGCTTGTGACATTTCCAGTCCTCTTTCTCAACGCCATAAAAACATAAGCAGAGTTTCCACACTGGCAGTAAAGGTCAGCGGTCTCGTCAGTGTGTCACATATGGCATTGAGGATATCAAATCTCAGACCCGGACAGACCGGCTGAATACTCCAGGTCAATAAAGAAATCAGAGTCAGTCACCCTGTTGACAGGCCGATCCCGTCCAGCCGCTGGGACAGAAGCAGCGTCCGCTCGCAGGGTCACACCAGCCGTTCTGACACAGACAGCTCTGAGCACAGCCCACCCCGAACCAACCTGGAGAACATCCTGCAAAAACACAACGCCATCCCATAATTCACACACAGCAGAACGTAATAACTCTTCTACTCTGACTTATTTACAATTGAATAGAATAGAATCTAACAGAACAGAACAGATTTGAGATTATATTCTTATTTTTTATATATATAAATATAATTTCAGTGCGGAGAACCTATGCTGGACAATGGGATCTTTCAGACAGTGAGAGTCAAGCCTTTTTTTGCTCAGCCACCAAAGTGGACTCTTTATCCAGCACATATACTTTAGTATCCCATTTCTGGGAAATTCGTCTTGGACAAACCATGGCATGGCCAGTACACAACATTAGACTCACATGACCAACCAACATCCAAAATATATTTGAAAATAAACTACAGTATGCCAATCTGACATCACATTTTTGCAATTCTCTGTTGAATAGTTGAACCGCAGTTAGAGTTTTTTTATTTTACTTTATTTGCTCATCAAAATCTTCAAATTCTCATGTAAAATGTTAAAATCCTAAACGTTAGGATGTCCATATTGTTGTCATCAGTCTTGGTTACTAGTTACTTTTTATGCAACTAAATATGCTTGATTACTTTATGCAAATAAATGTATATGTATTTTATTTTAGGCGAGTACCTTTTATATTCTTCTAGGTACATAGTTTCACCTTTTATGTTATTGTTTTAGTGTATTTCCCAACCTAAATCCCCCCTTAGGGATTAATAAAGTTACATTAATTAATTAATTAATTCATTTATTAATGAATATTGATCAAATTTTTGGGGTTAGAATTTTTTTTTTTAAAGAAATGAATACTTTTATTCAGCAAGGACACATTAAAGGAACACGCCGACTTTTTGGGAGTATCCCCCTGTATCCTTATTCACCGTATCCCCCAGAGTTAGATAAGTCCATCCATCCCATTCTGATCTCCCTGTGCGTGCCATAACTCTGTCTGACGCACCCACCGCTAGCCTAGCTTAGCACAAAGACTGGAGGTAAACGCTCCATCTAGCCTACTGCTCAATAAGAGACAAAATAACGCCAACATTTTCCTATTTACATGTTGTGATGTGTATAGTTACATTGTGTACTAAGACTGACGGAAAATGAAAAGTTGTGATTTTTCTAGGAACTTGTTTACCTTGATGGACACTCCCATTCCTGAGTAATAATCAAGGAACTTTGCTGCAGTACCATGAGTGCAGCGGCGCAATGATATTACACAGTGTGCCTGAAAATAGGCTAACTTCCGTCAACATAACCAACATGACAGCCTGCTTGAACAGAGAGCGTGCTGGGGACTATTTTCAGGCGCTGTGTAATATCATTGCGCCGCTGAACTCATGGTACAGCAGCAAAGTTCCTTGATTATTACTCAGAAATGAGAGAATAGTTCCTAGCCATATCTATCTAGAAAATTGCAACTTTTAATTTTCCGTCGGCCTTAGTACACAATGTAAGTACAGTATATATATATATATATATACACACACTATAAGTATAAGCTATAAGTATATATCCAGGCTGGTGGTGCTGGGGAAGGTGGAGCGTGAAAAGTCCCATGTTGATCTGGTTTGAGACGGAAATAAATTGGCCAAAATGGTCGGCTTTAAGAGAACCAATCAGTGCTTGGAAGAGCTTCATCACTGAACCATATATATATTTCAGCTCTGTACATGTGTATAGTCAGCTAGTACAGCTGTTTAATGACTGAAGAGTCAGAATCTTACGCTGTGAGCAGGAGTCTCCCGTCCAGCCTGCGCTGCACTCGCACTGACCGCTTACAGCATCACAGCTGCTGTTATTGTGACAAACACAGCTCTGAGAACAGCTCGCTCCATACAATCCAGCAGGACACGCTACAGACGAGACCGACACAAACATTACTCACAGGAAAACTAGCACAAGTCAGCCAATCATCAGAAGTACACACAGAAGTCTTAAAGGTACAGTAACAATGCATGAAGATAGAAGTGATGATAAAATGCGTTTTAATAAAGCTCACTTTGGTTACAGTGTGGACCGATCCAGCCAGGCTGACAGGAACATTCACCATCGACATGATCACAGAGACCCCCGTTCATACACACACACTTCTGTTGACAATCCAGACCATAGAAACCCTGCGGACAAGCTGAACACACACACACACACACAGTCAAAAACCTGATCATCAGTGTCCGATAACGTGACTGATGTTAATATATGTGGAACAATCATACTGTACGTTTTTCACAGAACGTCCCAGTCCAGCCAATCTTACAGGTACAAGCTCCGCCCACATGGTCACATGATGCCTGGTTTTCACACTGGCAGCGATGCTTACAGCCCGGTCCAAACGAACCAGCAGGGCATTCTGGGATAGATTTACAACATAGATCACACAATAAATACTGTAACATTTATTACAGATATACATGGAATATAGAAGGACTGTCAAATCTAGTTGCACTCAACAAGGAAAAATAATTCATATTCATCATCCTATATATCATATCTTCACCTATTTTTTTTAAATAATTTTTATACACGGCATTTTTATGAGCAGATATGAATTGAGAGACTACATGGAATATCTGTACATTTATAAATGAATGTGTCAAAATACAAAACCATTAAAAATGTGGTCAAAAAGGTTTTAAAAATGTTACAGTTACAGGACTGTTAGTTGTACATTTTCCTTAATACATGTGTCTATATTTTAACCTAAAATTATCTTGATAAAAATAATAATAATATTTTTTATCATTTTATTTTATTATTTTTTAGAGTGCGTGTTTTACAATTATTTATTTATTATAACAGCTATTCGGTATACTTGGAATATAAAATGACTGTTGAATCGAAATATTTTAATTTAAAATAATAAATATTTTTTTTATTTTAGATAGCATGTTTTCCAATTGTTATATGTGTGTGTATATATATATTTATAATATATATATATATATTATATATATATAATGTTTTTATAATTGTATTTTATTTTATTATTTTTAGATTGCATGTTTTCCAATTATAATTTTTTTTAAATATTGTAACATTTATAACAGATATTAGGTAACATGGAATATAAGAGCACTGTTAAATGTATATATTTTAACATTAAATTATGTTGATGACAATGCTATTTTTTATTTAATTTACTTATGTGATTATATATTTTTTTGAGTGCATGTTTTCCAATTATTTCTTTATTATGACAACTATTAGGTACCATGGAATATAAGAGGAATGTTAAATCTAAAATAAAACAATAAATGTAGACATTTCACCACATATTTAACATTAAACCATAATGTGTGCGTATGTGTGTGTGTGTGGTGTGGTTAAAGTAGTGTGTGTGTGTGTGTGTGTGTGGTTAAAGTAGTGTGTGTGTGTGTGTGTGTGTGGTTAAAGTAGTGTGTGTGTGTGTGTGTGTGTGTGTGTGTGTGTGTGGTTAAAGTAGTGTGCGTGTGTGTGTGTGTGTGTGTGTGTGTGTGTGTGTGTGTGTGGTTAAAGTAGTGTGTGTGTGTGTGTGTGTGTGTGTGTGTGTGTGTGTGTGTGTGTGTGTGTGTGTGTGTGTGTGTGTGGTGTGTGTGTGTGTGTGTGTGTGTGTGTGTGTGTGTGTGTGTGTGTGTGTGTGTGTGTGTGTGTGTGTGTGTGTGTGTGTGTGTGTGTGTGTGTGAGTGTGTGTGTGTGTGTCTGTGCGTGCGTGTGTGTGTGTGTGTGTGTGGACTGGTAATCCCTACGGTATGGGGACAAAATGTCCCCACAAAGATGGCAATATCCAAAATCCCTGTCCTTGTGGGGACTTTTTGGTCCCCATGAGGAAAACATCTTATAAATCACACTGTGTGTGTGTGTGTGTGTGTGTGTGTGTGTGTGTGTGTGTGTGTGTGTGTGTGTGTGTGTGTGTGTGTGTGTGTGTGTGTGTGGTTAAAGTAGTGTGTGTGTGTGACACTGACTCTGGTCACATCGTGGTCCAGTGAAACCCGCCTCACACTGACAGCGTCCGGTCTGAGCGTCACACCCTCCGTCACCGTTCCGACAGTCACACACACTCGCACAGTCCAGACCCCAGCGGCCCGCGTCACAGGCTACAACACACACATTATCTCACCATCAAAATAATGACAAATAACTACATCTTATTTATTTTTTTAGAATTACATAATACATAACACAAACATATAAAACATAACAAACCCTTCCTGCAGCTGTGGCCCGTCCAGCCGGGAGGACACGAGCAGCGTCCGGTTACAGGATGACAACGTCCTCCCTTATCACACACACATCTGAGCTGACAGCCCACACCGAAGCGGCCCGCGGGACACACTAAACACAGAGAGATTCAGAAACACGGATACAGGAGGAAGCGCAGGGATCACTGACAGAGCGTCCAGGGTTACTCACTGTTCTGACACAATCTGCCGATGAACCCAGGAGCACACACACACGAGCCATTACGCCGGTCACAGCGGCCTCCGTTCTCACAAGCCGGACACGTTTCCCGACATTCCACTCCCCAGCGGCCCTCCGCACACTCTGATGCACAAACATACGGGGTCTATATTTATGAACATTTATTTATAAGAGAATTATATAATTTGAGCCTTATATTATGTTCCAGGTCAGTTTGAGTTGTGGGAAATAATGAAATCATGAAACTGTGACTGTTTCTCACTGAGGCTCATGAACACGCCTGCACACCGAGGCTCATGAACACGCCTGCACACTGAGGCTCATGAACACGCCTGCACACCGAGGCTCATGAACACGCCTGCACACCGAGGCCCATGAACACGCCTGCACACCGAGGCTCATGAACACGCCTGCACACTGAGGCTCATGAACACGCCTGCACACTGAGGCTCATGAACACGCGCCTGCACACTGAGGCTCATGAACACGCCTGCACACTGAGGCTGATGAACACGCCTGCACACTGAGGCTCATGAACACGCCTGCATACTGAGGCTCATGAACACGCCTGCACACTGAGGCTCATGAACACGCCTGCACACTGAGGCTCATGAACACGCCTGCACACCGAGACTCATGAAAACGCCTGCACACCGAGGCTCATGAACACGCCTGCACACGAGGCTCATGAACACGCCTGCACACTGAGGCTCATGAACACGCCTGCACACTGAGGCTCATGAACACGCCTGCACACTGAGGCTCATGAGCACGCCTGCACACCGAGGCTCATGAACACGCCTGCACACTGAGGCTGATGAACACGCCTGCACACTGAGGCTCATGAACACGCCTGCACACTGAGGCTCATGAACACGCCTGCACACTGAGGCTCATGAACACGCCTGCACACTGAGGCTCATGAACACGCCTGCACACCGAGGCTGATGAACACGCCTGCACACTGAGGCTCATGAACACGCCTGCACACTGAGGCTCATGTAACACGCCTGCACACTGAGGCTCATGAACACGCCTGCACACTGAGGCTCATGAACATGCCTGCACACTGAGGCTCATGAACACGCCTGCACACTGATGCTCATGAACACGCCTGGACACTGAGGCTGATGAACGCGCCTGCACACTGATGCTCATGAACACGCCTGCACACTGATGCTCATGAACACGCCTGGACACTGAGGCTCATGAGCGCGCCTGCACACTGAGGCTCATGAACACGCCTGCACACTGAGGCTCATGAACACGACTGCACACTGATGCTCATGATCACGCCTGGACACTGAGGCTCATGAACACGCCTGCACACTGAGGCTCATGAACGCGCCTGCACACTGAGGCTCATGAACACGCCTGCACACTGAGGCTCATGAACGCGCCTGCACACTGAGGCTCATGAACACGACTGCACACTGAGGCTCATGACGCGCCTGCACACTGAGGCTGATGAACACGCCTGCACACTGAGGCTCATGAACACGCCTGCACACTGAGGCTCATGAACACGCCTGCACACTGAGGCTCATGAACACGCCTGCACACTGAGGCTCATGAACACGCCTGCACACTGATGCTCATGAACACGCCTGGACACCAAGGCTCATGAACGCGCCTGCACACTGAGGCTCATGAACACGCCTGCACACTGATGCTCATGAACACGCCTGGACACTGAGGCTCATGAGCACGCCTGCACACTGAGGCTCATGAACACGCCTGCACACTGAAGCTCATGAACACACCTGCACACTGAGGCTCATGAACACGCCTGCACACTGAGGCTCATGAACACGCCTGCACACTGAGGCTCATGAACACGCCTGCACACTGAGGCTCATGAACACGCCTGCACACTGAGGCTCATGAACACGCCTGCACACTGAGGCTCATGAACACGCCTGCACACCGAGGCTCATGAACACGCCTGCACACTGAAGCTCATGAAGCGCCTGCACACTGAGGCTCATGAACGCCTGCACACTGAGGCTCATGAACACGCCTGCACACTGAGGCTCATGAACACGCATGCACACTGAGGCTCATGAACACGCCTGCACACTGAGGCTCATGAACACACCTGCACACTGAGGCTCATGAACACGCCTGCACACTGAGGCTCATGAACACGCCTGCACACGAGGCTCATGAACACGCCTGCACACTGAGGCTCATGAACACGCCTGCACACTGAGGCTCATGAACACGCCTGCACACTGAAGCTCATGAACACGCCTGCACACTGAGGCTCATGAACACGCCTGCACACTGAGGCTCATGAACACGCCTGCACACTGAGGCTCATGAACACGCCTGCACACTGAAGGCTCATGAACACGCCTGCACACTGAGGCTCATGAACACGCCTGCACACTGAGGCTCATGAACACGCCTGCACACGAGGCTCATGAACACGCCTGCACACCGAGGCTCATGAACACGCCTGCACACTGAGGCTCATGAACACGCCTGCACACTGAAGCTCATGAACACGCCTGCACACTGAGGCTCATGAACACGACTGCACACTGATGCTCATGATCACGCCTGGACACTGAGGCTCATGAACACGCCTGCACACTGAGGCTCATGAGCGCCTGCACACTGAGGCTCATGAGCAGCCTGCACACTGAGGCTCATGAACACGCCTGCACACTGAGGCTCATGAACACGCCTGCACACTGAAGCTCATGAACACGCCTGCACACTGAGGCTCATGAACACGCCTGCACACTGAGGCTCATGACGCGCCTGCACACTGAGGCTCATGAACGCGCCTGCACACTGAGGCTCATGAACACGCCTGCACACTGAGGCTCATGAGCGCCTGCACACTGAGGCTCATGAACACGACTGCACACTGAGGCTCATGACGCGCCTGCACACTGAGGCTGATGAACACGCCTGCACACTGAGGCTCATGTAACACGCCTGCACACTGAGGCTCATGAACACGCCTGCACACTGAGGCTCATGAACACGCCTGCACACTGAGGCTCATGAACACGCCTGCACACTGATGCTCATGAACACGCCTGGACACCAAGGCTCATGAACGCGCCTGCACACTGAGGCTCATGAACACGCCTGCACACTGAGGCTCATGAACACGACTGCACACTGATGCTCATGAACACGCCTGGACACCAAGGCTCATGAGCACGCCTGCACACTGAGGCTCATGAACACGCCTGCACACTGATGCTCATGAACACGCCTGGACACTGAGGCTCATGAACGCGCCTGCACACTGAGGCTCATGAACACGCCTGCACACTGAGCTCATGAACACACCTGCACACTGAGGCTCATGAACACGCCTGCACACTGAGGCTCATGAACACGCCTGCACACTGAGGCTCATGAACACGCCTGCACACTGAGGCTCATGCGAACACGCCTGCACACTGAGGCTCATGAACACGCCTGCACACTGAAGCTCATGAACACGCCTGCACACGAGGCTCATGAACACGCCTGCACACTGAAGCTCATGAACACGCCTGCACACTGAGGCTCATGAACGCGCCTGCACACTGAGGCTCATGAACACGCCTGCACACTGAGGCTCATGAACACGCCTGCACACTGAGGCTCATGAACACGCCTGCACACTGAGGCTCATGAACACACCTGCACACTGAGGCTCATGAACACGCCTGCACACTGAGGCTCATGAACACGCCTGCACACCGAGGCTCATGAACACGCCTGCACACTGAGGCTCATGAACACGCCTGCACACTGAAGCTCATGAACACGCCTGCACACTGAAGCTCATGAACACGCCTGCACACTGAGGCTCATGAACACGCCTGCACACTGAGGCTCATGAACACGCCTGCACACTGAGGCTCATGAACACGCCTGCACACTGAAGCTCATGAACACGCCTGCACACTGAGGCTCATGAACACGCCTGCACACCGAGGCTCATGAACACGCCTGCACACCGAGGCTCATGAACACGCCTGCACACCGAGGCTCATGAACACGCCTGCACACTGAGGCTCATGAACACGCCTGCACACTGAAGCTCATGAACACGCCTGCACACTGAAGCTCATGAACACGCCTGCACACTGAAGCTCATGAACACGCCTGCACACTGAGGCTCATGAACACGCCTGCACACTGAGGCTCATGAACACGCCTGCACACTGAAGCTCATGAACACGCCTGCACACTGAGGCTCATGAACACGCCTGCACACTGAGGCTTATGAACACGCCTGCACACTGAAGCTCATGAACACGCCTGCACACTGAGGCTCATGAACACGCCTGCACACTGAGGCTCATGAACACGCCTGCACACTGAGGCTCATGAACACGCCTGCACACTGAAGCTCATGAACACGCCTGCACACTGAGGTTCATGAACACGCCTGCACACTGAGGCTCATGAACACGCCTGCACACCGAGGCTCATGAACACGCCTGCACACCGAGGCTCATGAACACGCCTGCACACTGAGGCTCATGAACACGCCTGCACACTGAAGCTCATGAACACGCCTGCACACTGAAGCTCATGAACACGCCTGCACACTGAGGCTCATGAACACGCCTGCACACTGAGGCTCATGAACACGCCTGCACACTGAGGCTCATGAACACGCCTGCACACTGAAGCTCATGAACACGCCTGCACACTGAGGCTCATGAACACGCCTGCACACTGAGGCTCATGAACACGCCTGCACACTGAAGCTCGCGAACACGCCTGCACACTGAGGCTCATGAACACGCCTGCACACTGAGGCTCATGAACACGCCTGCACACTGAAGCTCATGAACACGCCTGCACACTGAAGCTCATGAACACGCCTGCACACTGAAGCTCATGAACACGCCTGCACACTGAGGCTCATGAACACGCCTGCACACTGAAGCTCATGAACACGCCTGCACACTGAAGCTCATGAACACGCCTGCACACTGAAGCTCATGAACACGCCTGCACACTGAGGCTCATGAACACGCCTGCACACTGAAGCTCATGAACACGCCTGCACACTGAAGCTCATGAACACGCCTGCACACTGAAGCTCATGAACACGCCTGCACACTGAAGCTCATGAACACGCCTGCACACTGAAGCTCATGAACACACCTGCACACATGACACGCCTGCACACTGAAGCTCATGAACACGCCTGCACACTGAGGCTCATGAACACGCCTGCACACTGAGGCTCATGAACACGCCTGCACACTGAGGCTCATGAACACGCCTGCACACTGAAGCTCATGAACACGCCTGCACACTGAGGCTCATGAACACGCCTGCACACTGAGGCTTATGAACACGCCTGCACACTGAAGCTCATGAACACGCCTGCACACTGAGGCTGATGAACACGCCTGCACACTGAGGCTCATGAACAGGCCTGCACACTGAAGCTCATGAACACTCCTGCACACTGAAGCTCATGAACACGCCTGCACACTGAGGCTCATGAACACTCCTGCACACTGAAGCTCATGAACACGCCTGCACACTGAAGCTCATGAACACTCCTGCACACTGAAGCTCATGAACACGCCTGCACACTGAAGCTCATGAACACGCCTGCACACTGAGGCTCATGAACACGCCTGCACACTGAAGCTCATGAACACGCCTGCACACTGAGGCTCATGAACACGCCTGCACACTGAAGCTCATGAACACGCCTGCACACTGAGGCTCATGAACACGCCTGCACACTGAGGCTTATGAACACGCCTGCACACTGAAGCTCATGAACACGCCTGCACACTGAGGCTCATGAACACGCCTGCACACTGAGGCTCATGAACACGCCTGCACACTGAGGCTCATGAACACGCCTGCACACTGAAGCTCATGAACACGCCTGCACACTGAGGTTCATGAACACGCCTGCACACTGAGGCTCATGAACACGCCTGCACACGAGGCTCATGAACACGCCTGCACACACGAGGCTCATGAACACGCCTGCACACTGAGGCTCATGAACACGCCTGCACACTGAAGCTCATGAACACGCCTGCACACTGAAGCTCATGAACACGCCTGCACACTGAGGCTCATGAACACGCCTGCACACTGAGGCTCATGAACACGCCTGCACACTGAGGCTCATGAACACGCCTGCACACTGAAGCTCATGAACACGCCTGCACACTGAGGCTCATGAACACGCCTGCACACTGAGGCTCATGAACACGCCTGCACACTGAAGCTCATGAACACGCCTGCACACTGAGGCTCATGAACACGCCTGCACACTGAGGCTCATGAACACGCCTGCACACTGAAGCTCATGAACACGCCTGCACACTGAAGCTCATGAACACGCCTGCACACTGAAGCTCATGAACACGCCTGCACACTGAGGCTCATGAACACGCCTGCACACTGAAGCTCATGAACACGCCTGCACACTGAAGCTCATGAACACGCCTGCACACTGAAGCTCATGAACACGCCTGCACACTGAGGCTCATGAACACGCCTGCACACTGAAGCTCATGAACACGCCTGCTGAACACGCCTGCACACTGAAGCTCATGAACACGCCTGCACACTGAAGCTCATGAACACGCCTGCACACTGAAGCTCATGAACACGCCTGCACACTGAAGCTCATGAACACGCCTGCACACTGAAGCTCATGAACACGCCTGCACACTGAGGCTCATGAAAACGCCTGCACACTGAGGCTCATGAAAACGCCTGCACACTGAGGCTCATGAAAACGCCTGCACACTGAGGCTCATGAACACGCCTGCACACTGAGGCTCATGAACACGCCTGCACACTGAGGCTTATGAACACGCCTGCACACTGAAGCTCATGAACACGCCTGCACACTGAGGCTGATGAACACGCCTGCACACTGAAGCTCATGAACACTCCTGCACACTGAAGCTCATGAACACGCCTGCACACTGAAGCTCATGAACACGCCTGCACACTGAAGCTCATGAACACGCCTGCACACTGAGGCTGATGAACACGCCTGCACACTGAAGCTCATGAACACTCCTGCACACTGAAGCTCATGAACACGCCTGCACACTGAGGCTCATGAACACGCCTGCACACTGAGGCTCATGAACACGCCTGCACACTGAAGCTCATGAACAATTTAAATATTATTCAATGTAAATATTGCTTATACTTTGCATCTATTATATACGTTAAATTTCATTTAATTTCATTATTTTTGGATTGTATGTTTTGCCATTCCTTTTATTTTATTTCATTGAAGCATTTTTAATGCAAATCATTTTTTTAAATAAATAAAATTTTTATGTTTTAACATATTCATTTTCATTTCTTTTCTATTCTTTTTTTCCTTTCTTTTCTTTTAGATTGTTTTACAGATGTTTACCTTGTATTCCTTTTAACGCATTTCAATGCAAATTTTAAATATATATATATATATATTTTATTTTATTTATTTTTTGGATTGCATGTTTTCCGCTTATTTTCCTTTTATTTGTGCATGCGGCAGACGCTTTTATCCAAATACATTAGCATTGCATTGATGGCGTACATGTTATCAGTTCATGCATGTTAAATGAGTCGAAAACGTGCATTCATGTTTGAGCTTCAGGAAAGCAATATAAATATAATATACTAAAACATTATTACATTTAAATATTATTTAAATATAACTCATTTAAAAACATAATATTATATTTAAAATAAAATAAATATACATATATAGATACAAATATATATTTAAAATACTGTTTATAATCTTCACATTAAATCACATAAAAATCATATATTATCATGTTTACTTTTTGGTATCGTGTGAGTTATGGTAATTAATGTTTACTGTTTTTACCAGATTTTTTCCCCGTGATTTTTAGTTATTGGACTGAATCAAGTTAGGGTCAATTTGACCTGAAACATAATGATGGTACCCAGAATACAAGGGCTGAACAATATCATGCAAACATGCAGAGTTTTATTAAAGGATCATTTTAGTCTCTGAGCCACTTATGCATTTTGTGTTTTAAAATACTGTAAATACTGTGTTCATTTTTATCATGAGCTTCGCTTACAGATGTAAAAACATTTTGGCTCAATATAAGCAGTTTCACCTTTTTCACAGCGTTTTCCAAACGTTCCGGCGGGACACATGCATTGGCCAGTGATCCGGTCACATGGTGCCCCTGAACAGTCACATGACTGAGAGCAGCCAATCCCAAATCTTCCATCAACACAATCTATGGCAGAAATGACACACTAATCAAAGTCTTGGATCACATTCAATCTCCAGATGCAGTTTGATTGCAGTGATTAGCACCGTATGGCCTTATTGGCATACAGATATTGTACAGCTATAATACCTTGGTCACATGTGTCTCCTCTCTTTCCAGCTGGACACTGCGGCTGACAGGCTCCGGTCACATGATCACAGGTCACTCCATCCGGACAGGAGCATTTCCTCTCACAGCCAGAGCCAAAGAAGCCTGATTCACACTCTACAGGGAAAAACAACCAAAGCTGATCACATCACATCATCTCGCCATCGTTTTCAACTATGCATTATTTTATTTTATTATTTTTTCCTTTTATTCAATTAAAGCATTTCAAAATTAAAACTATATTATATTTAAATATTAAAATGCTATGTTTTAACATATCTATTATGTTTTATTTTTGGATTGCATGTTTTCCAATTCTTTTCTTTTTATTTCATTACAGCAATTCAATGCATATTAAAAATAAAACATAATAAAATGTATATTAATTAATATAACATTCATTTCATTTTCTTTCCTTATTTTTTGATTGTTTTCCAATTGTTTTCCTTGGATGTATTTAATGCATTTCAATGCAAATTAAAAATGTAATAAATATTTTAGTTTTCCTAATCTTTTCCAAGTCTCTATAGCATTTCAATGCAAATTAAAAAAGTAATTCTGTGTTTTAACATATCCATTTTCTTATTTTTTTTCTTTTTCTGGATTGTTTTCCAATAGTTTTCCTTGTATTTATTTAATGCATTTTACTGCACATAAAAAAATGAAAAAAAAATGTTCTAGTGACTGGTCACATCTACATTTTTTAGTTGGCCAAATTGAATTTCAGTGATTTAAATTGTATCAATTCACAGAAATTCAATTTGACCATCTGAAAAATTTAGATATGACTGACCAGTCACTAGAACATTTTCAATTGGAGACCTGACATTTTTTACAGTGAATGCTTTATGTTTTAACATATCCATTTATTTAGTTTAATTTTATTATTTAATTATTTTCCTTGTATTTTTTTAATGCTTTAAAGCTTTTCAATGCAAAGAAGAAAAAATATAAAATAAAATATATATTTTTATTTATTTAATAGTATTTAATTTTATTTTATTTGCATGTTTTCTAGTTATTTTCCTGGTATTTCATTAAAGCATTTCAATGACAATTTTTCAATGCAATCTAGCATCAATAAAAAATTCAGATGCTCGTCAGTCGGACCGTCTTCACAGCTGTCGCCCTGATAGCCGGGCTTGCAGACGCAGGCGCCATGGCGACGGTTACACTCGACAGTGTTCTGCTGGACACACTGACACTCTTCAGAACAGCCTGGACCGAACATCCACTTAGGACACGCTGCATGGACACGGAAGAAACAAACAGCACAAGTTCTTATAAAGATGGAAGATGTTTTAAAAGCAAAGTGTAGTTAAAAAGGTAAGTTTCGACTCACACAGGTGGCAGAACCTTCCGTACAGTCCCGGGTCACACAGGCACGCCCCATAAATGCGATGGCACCGCCCATTATTAGCACAGTTACACTTCTTATTACAGAACTTCCCATAGAATCCCTTCGGACAGCCTGCATTGAGTGCATCAGTTAAACCCTGTTAAACTCTGTTCTATCTGTGATATCTCTCCATACAGTGAAGGAGTGAACTGACCGTCCTGACACAGCTCTCCACTGACCCCTGGTGGACAGCGGCAGCTCCCAGCGAGCGGATCACACACACCGCCGTTCTTACACTTACAGCTCAACGAGCAGTTCCTGCCGAACCAGCCCTCCGGACACGCTGGACAACACACACACAGAAAGACAGAGGTCATGACCTTTTAAATGTGTGCAGGACATGGAATTAAAATGTTTCTTTCCATTATCTGATGAAAATATTTGTTTCTCTTTTCGCCTGTGAAATTGCTTTTGTGCAGATGTAAAGCCCACAGTTCCCTCTGAAGTTTGATTGGGTTTAGCATCAATGTGAGGTCTCTGTGTTACGATAGACAGGCTTCAGCAACACTAATAGACTATTTTCCGTTGGGAGCACAACTGAAAACATGCCAAATGAAAACAGTGATGAATACATATTGTTACCTATTGGAGCGATATAGCCTGAGCTTTAAAATAATTGAAGATTTATATGATAATATCTATCTCTCTCTATCTATCTCTCTATCTATCTATCTATCTATCTATCTATCTATCTATCTATCTATCTATCTATCTATCTATCTATCTATCTCTATCTATCTCTATCTATCTATCTATCTCTCTATCTCTCTCTGTATCTATCTCTCTATAATTCATTATAATTATCTCAAATAAATACTGTTATCTATCTATCTATCTATCTATCTATCTATCTATCTATCTATCTATCTATCTCTATCTCTCTATCTCTCTATCTCTGTTGAATGCTTGAATCTATCTATCTATCTATCTATCTATCTATCGCATCCATCCATCATCTATCTATCTATCTATCTATCTATCTATCTATCTATCTATCTATCTATCTATCTATCTATCTATCTATCTATCTATCTCTCTATCTATCTCTCTATCTCTCTATCTATCTATCTATCTCTCTATCTATCTATCTATCTATCTATCTATCTATCTATCATCAATCCATCTATTTATCCATTCATCCATCCATCCATCCATCCATCCATCCATCTCTCTATCTATCTATCTATCTATCTATCTATCTATCTATCTATCTATCTATCATATCCATCTATTTATCCATTCATCCATCCATCCATCTATCTATCTATCTATCTATCTATCTATCTATCTATCTATCTATCTATCTATCTATCTATCTATCTATCTATCCATCCATCCATCCATCCATCCATCTATCCATCCATCCATCCATCCTTCTATAAGGATTAGCAGTTTATTAAAGAAAAAGTCGTAGTTAATAGTGAGAATTGGACCATAATCTAAAGTGTGACTAAATTATCAATAATAATTATGTAAGTGTTGTGGCTCTCTTGGAGAAACTCACTCTCATTACAAACGATTCCCGTCCATCCGTCAGGACAGTCACAGCCGTTGGTGTGTTTGTTACACACTCCTCCGTTTGCACAGTCCTCACACGTCAGACTGCAGTCCAAGCCGAATGAGCCGTTCAGACATACTGCATCAAAAAGGAATATTGCATTATGATATATATTAGGGGTGCACCAATCCAACTTTTTCAGTCCCGATACCGATACCGATGTCTGGGCTTTGTGTATCTGTCGATACCCGATACCTATGCTGTACTGGTTACCAAAACTTGCTGCAAACATCAGTATAGTGAAACTGTTGTGTATCCGCTTAAGCCATTCGAATGCACTGACACAGCGCTAGAAGTATTGAGCGCTCCATGAACCACGTGACAGTGCGCCGCCGGGAGATGAGAGCATGCGCAACTCCGTTCTTCAACGCCTCTGGCTTTAACATTATGCCACATTAGCACCGAAACGCTATTTATTGTTTTAAAATGTAAAAGAGAAGCTTTGTTTAATATCAAAAGCAGGTTTGAGTGCAGAGTGAGTGCATGAGATGAGACAGAAATGCGTGAGAGTTGGTAACCCTGCACCCCCCTCTGGCTCGCTCCATGTTGCTTCAGGCATGCGACACACGTGAAGCTGACGAATGACGTATATTCTGCTGCAAAAAAAAAAAAACCTGGATCGGCCTGTGGATCTGTTAATTTTTCAGATCCCAGATCCAGCTAATTTGTCAGTTTCGCAGCCGATATCCGATCCTAATATCGGATCGGTGCACCCCTAATATTATCCTACAATATATAAGATCACAGCACTGGTACGGTACAGAATCAGTAGGTTTCTTACTGAATTTCTCAGTTAAGGTGCTCTCTGCGCGCAGTTCTCCCGTGTCGTCCTCGTAGTCGTCGTATCGCTCCAGGATCTGCTCAAAGTCCTGCAGGATGGTGAGCTGAGGTCGGGGTTTCTCCAGCTTCTGACCGCTGCTCAACGCCTCCACCGACTCCTGCAGCACTGACACACACACACACACACAGAAATACACACACTTAGCTTAATCAGGTTCCTTTAAATGCCCTACATATGGACCTAAATTACGTTACATTGCATAAACTATACTTGGGTGAAAATTCTTCTATTTTTGACTTAAAATACTGAAAATTGTCGTCAAACTGTTATCTATGTTAAGATATGTATCAGAAGTCCAGGAATGAAGATCTCATCATGGCCTTGATCAACCTTCGATTCACTGCAAAATGCCCTAACCATCATAAAATGACCTCGCCTGAACTAAACTAGGTCATAAATCATTTTAGGACAGAGTCGGTTAACATGTTACCAGGACAAAAAAAAAACTATTATAAGTCTATTTAGAAACACTAAAAAATAAATAAGGAATGAGTTTACACCAAAATCAGGAAAAAGTAATGCAAAATAATTTCAAAACTTTATAATATAATATAATATAATATAATATAATATAATATAATATAATATATTTATATATTATTTATAAACATACCAAATTAACTTGCAAAATCGACCACCTTATTTATATTATTTTGATAACACTTTTAGTTTAGTGTCCAATTCGCACTACTAACTAGTTGATTATTAGCATGCATATTCCTTATTATTATTATATATATATATTGGCTGTTTATTAGCACTTATAAAGCACATATTAATGGCCTATTTTACATGATCATATTCTACATCCCTTAATCTGCCCAATACCTAAACTTAACAACTACCGCATTAACTAATAATAAGCAGTAATTAGGGGTTTATTAAGGCAAAAGTTTTAGTCAAAGGTGCAGTGTGTAGTATTTATGAGGATCTATTGACAGAAATGCAATATAATATACATAACTCTGTTTTCAGCGGAGTATAAAGACCTTATATAATGAACCGTTATGTTTTTATTATCTTAGAATGAGTCATTTCTATCTACACACACCGGTCCCTCCATGTTTCTACAGTAGCCCTAAAGGGACAAACTTCTCAACAGAGCGCTAGCTACTCTCTGCTGTCTCAGATGATGACATTTTTGTCCTGTGTCGGCCACCGTAGCTTCTCTATGTGTGGCTAGCTAGCTGCCGCTAAAATTCACAAACTGCACCTTTAATAGTACAGGTCCTATACAGTATAGGTTCTGAGATATATTATAAGTTAAATAAAATAAATAAATAATTATAATATATAAATAACAATTTTAAAATATTTTAAACCTAGAACAACTTTTCCTACAACAAAGTTTTCTGAGCAGTAGGTTATGTTATGGTCAGTTACCTCACCATCGATTTATTGTTCTGTATTGGAAATGATTATGAAACGGACACACTGAAAACTCACATATACAGGAGCGTCTGTCTTCATCGAGGCGATACCCGCGTCTACAGGAGCACTGGAAGGAGCCGGCGCTGTTCTGACACGTGTGATCACATCCTCCGCTGGCTGCCAAACACTCATCTATATCTGTGATCAGACAATTCACTCAGCATATTTCTGATATTTCCTCACTTTGAGCACTCCAGTGAATATGTGTAATGTGTAAAGTGAAATCCCTGGAAATGCCATACCGTCACAGCTGCATCCATCAGCGCTCAGACGATATCCGGCTGTACAGTAACACTCGTAACCTCCAGGATAGTTTGTGCAGTCATGCTCACAACACGAGCTGCCGTCTGCACACTCGTTTATATCTGACACACAGAACACACACCTTTACCTTACACTCTTACCATGCTTGTGCAGTAAAACAGGAAATGGTCATATGTAGTTTCCTGTACCGATACAGGTCTTGTGGTCGTCGTCCAGCTGGTATCCATGGTTACAGCTGCACACGGGTCCATTGGTTGAATGTTCGCAGTGATGAGAACAACCGCCGTTATTATGATCACAGCTGTTTATGATCTCCATCTCGATACCTAAGACAGAAAAACATGTTGAGAAGTGACCCAGCACCATGACATGTGACAATTCAAATGATTAAATATTTGATCTAAATGCATTTTTTATTTATAAAAATGTATAGTATTATACATTTAATACTTAAAATATAGTATAGTTTTAGTTTTTTCTGTCCTATTACAAATGTACACCTTTATATTTACATATATACAGTAAATATGTAAATATATAGTTTCCTACAGGAACATTATACATTACACCCATTCTATTCTACTGTATTTTATATGTATTATATTCTATTCTGTACAATTCTATCCTATTACGTACATTTCATACCGATTCTATTTTCTATGCATTTTTGAGCCATTCAATTTTTATATATATATATATTTTTTTTTTTTCTATTACGTATATTTCTTACCCATTCTATTCATTTTTGAGCCATTCAATTTTATATTATTTTATTATTTTATTTTATCCTATTACATATTTTTCATACTTATTCTATTCTCTATGCATTTTTGAGCCATTCTATTCTATTTTTATTATTTTATTTTATTTTATGTTATGTTTATTATTTTTATTATTTTATTTTATGTTATGTTATGTTTATTATTTTTATTATTTTATTTTATGTTATGTTTATTATTTTATTTTATGTTATGTTTATTATTTTTATTATTTTATTTTATGTTATGTTTATTATTTTTATTATTTTATTTTATTTTATGTTTATTATTTTATTTTATTTTATGTTTATTTTTTATTTTATGTTCATTATTTTATTTGATCCTATTTCATATATTTCATACTTATTCTATTATCTATGCATTTTTGAGCTATTCTATTCTATGCTTATTATTTTATTTTATTTTTATTATTTTATGTGTATTATTTTTTTTGTGTTTATTATTTTATTTTTATTTTTACCATATTACATATATTTCATACCCACTCTATTCTCTATGCATTTTTGAGTCATTCTATTTATTTATTTTATTTATTTTTATTTTAGGTTCATTATTTTATTTTATTCTGTTCTGACTTTCTCATTTTTGATGAGATGTGTTGCAATTCTGTGTTGCAAAAAAAGAATTCCACACATTTTTTGTATCTCAATTTTTCTGAAATGTCATGTTTAAATAATGAGGTATTATCTTATAAATTTACATACATTTCCAGCACAGTAATCTGAACACTAAAGCCAGGTTCAAAATTCTTGTTTAATTTACTTGACATTCTATTCTATTCTATTCTAATTCTATTCTATTCTATTCTATTCTATTCTATTCTATTCTATTCTATTCTATTCTATTCTATTCTATTCTATTCCAGTGCCAACCGCATCTGAAAGAGGCTGCAGACAGAAACAAATGATTTGATGGACTTTTCCTCTCATATGTGAGAGACGTGTGTTTCCTGACAGGCTCAGATCATACTCACGATAGCACTGCTTGCCATCCACACCCAACTCATAGGCAGCGGGACACACACACATGAAAGATCCCCTGGTGTTACGGCAACCATGAGCGCAGTCCGCCTGGCCCGTCTGGCACTCGTCAATGTCTGACGCAAAGAAAACACAGGATAAACACACAGACACAACTGAGCATGATCACCGGAGTGTGTGACCTATAAGCATGTGACACAAACTCTACACTGAATGCAAGTTACCTTCACAGGTCTTGGCATCTTCAGCCAGCTGATAACCCTGATGACATTCACAGCGAGCCTGATCTCCATCCCTGCGGCACTCCTGAGAACAGCCGCCGTTCCGCTGCGCACACGGATTCTCCACTGAGGACAGGAGCACATCGGGTCACGCTATTACTGCACACACACTTATTAAGATGTTGGGTCTAAGCTGGTGAATCTTACAGACTATACAATATTCTCTCTATATTCAGTCATATTCTCTCTATATTCAGTCATATTCTCTCTATATTCAGTCATATTCTCTCTATATCCAGTCATATTCTCTCTATATTCAGTCATATTCTCTCTATATTCAGTCATATTCTCTCTATATTCAGTCATATTCTCTCTATATTCAGTCATATTCTCTCTATATTCAGTCATATTCTCTCTATATTCAGTCATATTCTCTCTATATTCAGTCATATTCTCTCTATATTCAGTCATATTCTCTCTATATTCTGTCATATTCTCTCTATATTCAGTCATATTCTCTCTATATTCAGTCATATTCTCTCTATATTCTGTCATATTCTCTCTATATTCAGTCATATTCTCTCTATATTCAGTCATATTCTCTCTATATTTAGTCATATTCTCTCTATATTCAGTCATATTCTCTCTATATTCAGTCATATTCTCTCTATATTCAGTCATATTCTCTCTATATTCAGTCATATTCTCTCTATATTCAGTCATATTCTCTCTATATTCAGTCATTTTCTCTCTATATTCAGTCATATTCTCTCTATATTCAGTCATTTTCTCTCTATATTCAGTCATTTTCTCTCTATATTCAGTCATATTCTCTCTATATTCAGTCATATTCTCTCTATATCCAGTCATATTCTCTCTATATTCAGTCATATTCTCTCTATATTCAGTCATATTCTCTCTATATTCAGTCATATTCTCTCTATATCCAGTCATATTCTCTCTATATTCAGTCATATTCTCTCTATATTCAGTCATATTCTCTCTATATTCAGTCATATTCTCTCTATATTTAGTCATATTCTCTCTATATTCAGTCATATTCTCTCTATATTCAGTCATATTCTCTCTATATTCAGTCATATTCTCTCTATATTCAGTCATATTCTCTCTCATATTCAGTCATATTCTCTCTATATTCAGTCATTTTCTCTCTATATTCAGTCATATTCTCTCTATATTCAGTCATTTTCTCTCTATATTCAGTCATATTCTCTCTCATATTTCACAGAAATGAAGGCAAGACACCCCAGGTGAAAAGGGTAAAAAATGAATGAATAGATATAACAAATAAATTAATAACTCATTTAAAAATGTAATGTCACCATAATTCCCCAATTGATTGATTACATTAAGATTTTTTGTTTTACACGTTTTCTGAAATGGTGTGTATAAATATGCAAATGAATAAACCTCTCTGTAAAAACCTTCAAAATAGAGAGGACTATTAACTGTTTAAATGGCCTTTAAAGATATTTAATGTTATTAAAATGATGCAAATAGATAAAGTGCAATAAAAAAAAACACTTAAAAGTTTTTCAGACAAATTTAGTCTGAAACTACACATTATTTAAAGATAATAAATAGCCCAGAATCTCAAAATTGACTAGTGGTTTTGCTTGTATTGTCTTAGCTTAAAAAATTATATTTTGCATAAATATTCATTATATATATACATAGTATGTATACATCATGGTAGTAGGACTTTATGCTGATTTAAATAAAGAACATGAAAGAATGATTTAGTGAGAATATGAGAAGAAAATGTTACTTTTAATTGTCATACAAATTGATGAATAATTTTTTGAGGTGAAATGTGGCATGTTTTGTGAGATCATTTATCATAATTGTAGATCGTCATCCAGCTGCTCTAACTCGTCTCACACTCGGTGTGTTTAACCTGCGTGTGTCCTTCCAACAGCTGCGGTCAAACGATCTGTCCACAGCCAACAATTACACTTTTACAGAAACAGACATTTTGCAGAAATTATTCTGCAATCACGATCCTTCATCAGAGCATGTTCAACTCAAGACGACCTCAGAGACGGGCTGAGAACGAGACACAAAGACATATCCGTGCTGAAGTCACCCGTTTGGGATATTATGTCATCCAGTGAATCAAAGGGCAACTGCATCCCAAAGACCAAAATCATATTTTCACTAAATCTCCTTGAGCAGCTCTTGTGATTCTTTAGGAACTTCAAAGGATGAGAGCGCTTGGCTTCAAATACATGTGAACAATAAAACATAACAGAGAATATTTTAAATGACACCTCAGGCTGATTCTCTGACATTAAGACATGCATCTGGGAATAAAGATTTTCACAAACAGCTCCACTATGACCTGTCAATCAAGCTCTTCAGAGAGAATCTGTGTGGAGATCGTTCAAAACTATGAAAACAAGACGGTTCATAAAAGTAGTCCATATGACTTTTGCACTTCCTGAAGTCATATGATAGCTTTGTTCTCACCCAGATTTTTTTTTTGGCATCAATTATGTTAAAGAGGTGGTTGATTATGATTTCACTTTTATGATTTAAAAGAACACTCCACCGTTTTTAGAGATACGGCTTATTCAACTTCTTTCCTACATTTAGATATGTGGGCAAATGCATTTTTGTCTCATTGTTTTAGTTTGGCAGGGTCGTCGCTAGCTTAGCTTAGCATAATGAATGGAATCTTATGTTGCCAGCTAGCATGTCCCGAGTAAAAGTGATCTCTCTGCGCTCAAGTAGCAGTGCTTCGCCTGTGCTTCCACATAATATAGTCCCAAGTTAATATCTGCCTAGGAAATCGCATAGTCTTAATCTGCATCGCTATTTGTATTCGTTGTGAATACGCCGGCCACAAGAAGTAATTAGGTGGGTTTTTTTTTTTTGGATCACTTTTACTCGGGACATGCTAGCTGGCAACATAGGATTCCATTCATTAATGTTGCTGTTAGAGCATAAACAACATCTGCAAAGTTACGACACGCAAAGTTCAACGCAAAGGGAGATATTTTCTTTTACAGAAATTGCTTTTTAAAGACTACAACAAATGGCTGGTAGGGACTACATAAGTTTCCTCCCGGGTTAGTGACATCACTAACCCTGAAATTTACATAAACGCCGCCCACAGGAACACGCAACAAAGAGGGTGAGATTATCATGACAGAATATGCTAATCGATGACTTGAAGATAGTTAACTCATAAATTCACCAACTAACCATTCGTCCTGTCTCATTCTACATGTTGTCACTTCTTCTTGAGTCTCTCCATCATTGCCCGACTCCGGTTTGATCATAAAAGGCTGAACAGTTTCAATGCCTGTCTGCATGAGGTAATCAGAGCTGCTGAGTTACTGAAGCTCCGCCCCTTCAGCATCAGCTCATTATAAAAAATGATATGTGGTTTTTTTAGCTAAAACTTCACATACACAGTCTGGGGACATCAGAGACTTATTTTACATCTTGTAAAAAGGGGCAATCAACCCCCCCTTTAAACTTAGAGCATTTTCATTGAGTAACGTTTGATTGTAATATATTCTGTCTGTCTTTGCGTTTCACTTTCGCTTAAATCCCACTGTCAACAAGAGCTGTAAAACTGTGTTGTAAATGTGTCTACAAGGTCAGAAATCTGTAACACTCAGAGTTAATTCACCAAAATCTGGCGTCATTTACTCACTTACGCTTACACGAGTGTTCCTTAAAATATTTATTTTAATGGATGGCGGATGGATGGATGGATGGATGGATGAGCAGATAATAGAATGACGGATGGGGATGGATGATCGATAGATATGGATGTATGGTGGATGGATAAATGGATGATGGATGGATAGATGGATAGAATGGCGGATGGATGGATGGATGGATAGAATGACGGATGGATGGATGGATGGATGGATGGATGGATGGATGGATGGATGGATAATAAAGGAGACTCTTCGGTAAGTGTTTCAGTGTCCTGTCAGCACGACTCGATCAGGCCCAGAATCAGCACTGAACCAACTAAAACATGATGAAGGAACTCATTGATAGAGACTATTGATGAATGGATGGATGATGATGAATGACAGGCGGATGGATGGAAGGATGGATGATGGAATGACAGGCGGATGGATGGAAGGATGGATGATAGAATGAGCGGATGGATGGAAGGATGGATGATAGAATGACAGGCGGATGGATGGAAGGATGGATGATAGAGATGACAGGCGGATGGATAGAAGGATGAGACGAACGACGGATGGAAGGATGGAATGGATGGAAGGATGGATGATAGAATGGACAGACGGATGGATGGAAGCGATGGATGATAGATAGATGGATATGAAGATGGCGGAGATGGATGATAGAGGATGGATTGGAAGGATGGAAGGATGGCTGATGGATGGATGATAGAATGACAGATGGATGGATGGATGGATGGATAGAATAACGAATGACAGATGGATGGATGGAGAATGACAGATGGATGGATGGATGATCGATAGATATATGGATGTATGGGTGGATGGATAAATGGATGATGGATGGATAGATGGATAGAAAATGAAGGATGGATGGATGGATGGATAATAGAATGACAGACAGATGAATAGATGGATAATAGAATGACGGATGGATGGATTGATGGAAAGATGGATGGAGGGATGATAGAATGACAGATGGATGGATTGATGGAAAGATGGATGGATGAATGATAGAATGACAG